>WYDI02097406.1:30082-91342 GCA_009867235.2 Psittacus erithacus | reverse complement strand
GGCTCCCTGTCGCCCGCGTGGTTGGTAGGGGTTGGGGGGGGGTGCGGACGTTGGTGTGGTGGTACGAGCAGGCTACATGCTTTGTCTAATTTACGACTAAGCTTAAACCACAACACCTATATATAGCTAATGTGACTCTCCAGTTGTAGAGTGGAAGGACCTGCAAAGGAAGAACCAGCCCCCGGTTGGTGAAGTTTCATCTGGTACCTACCCAGCGTTCTAAACATGGAAATTTTGTTGTAGGCTCCTAGCAGTAAAAGGCCGCATGAAACAGGCAACAGTAGACTGACAGCCTCTTTGCAATCAACCTATTCAGTGTAATTATACCTTACTGTTGGTCAGATAGGTTCATTCTTCAAGAAGGCAGAACAAGGGGGACTACATTTTATTTGAGTGACCTGGAAAGCAGCTTTACTAAGGTCAGCAGGTTAAAGAAAATTAAATACTTTTAAAATAACAGCATAAACTACTAACAGAATAGCTTAGAGTCAGACCTGCCAGAAACTGGCAAGCAGTTTTATTCTACACAGAATTAAACCAGAAAAGTTCACTTTTTCTCAGTTGTACAAAACTAGCATAAAAATACAATATTAGAATTTGTTAGAAAGTCTGTGCTTTCTCATTTTATTTTCAAGACAGCTTACCTGGGGTACCTGACTTGTGCAAAGTAGGGGGGATTTTAAGACTGGATTATAAGACGAATTACACAGATGTTTACTTAGTAGCCAGACACCAATGTAGAATTTAGAAGGAAAATGCAACTATTTATAATACACCACTCCAGTAAATCTTAAAACTACAGAATTCAGCATGCGACTCCTCCTTTGGTCTTGGGTTCTCAGCTCCAATTTTTCATTTTCAAGGTAAATTTGATTTTTCATTGCTATGTTCCCCATGTTCCACAGTGTTCAGAAGAGAGCCTGCTGTGTTCCAGATATGAGTGCTGCCACTTTCACTGGAACCATCAAGTTGTACTTTTCTCTGGACTTGTTGAAAAAATGTGGAGGACACAAAAGCCTGCCTTGACTCTGCTCCTGAGCTTTCATCCAGAAGGAGTTTTGATGGACCTGAGAATCAACATAGCTTTTTTTGGGAAAAAAAAAACACCAGCTTTTTTTGGGAAAAAATAGCTTTCAGGGAAAAAGAGGGTTTGTTTTTTAAATAACTCAGTGGAACTTTGGAGCAGGTTGGGAATAAGCTGATCTTTCACATTAAAACAATAAAGAAAAAGGTATGGATAGCCAAAGAGTTAATTATCTATTTGACATAGCTACATTCTCAATTTAACAAGAGACACAATTAGGGGTTTAAGAAAAAGAAAAATATTAATACCTTAATTTTCTTTCAGTCTTTCCAGATCTACTTTAAGGATAGAAGATGTTCAGTAGAGGCACCAAGATTTTGGATGCCTAGTGTAAGCCAAAATTAACAGCCAAAAGTCTGATACCTAACAAACTACAAGTATTGGAAAAAACCCTGGTTTTGACCTAAATTGGTACTATTTGTCTCATCATTTAGGGGAAGAATTTGGGGGGTGCTCTTTTGTTTTGTTTGTTTGTTTGAAAACTTAAATACGAAAATTGAAGATCACTGTGGGAATGGATACTCATAATAGCAGCTGTTTGTCTTTCTCTTGATAAGCTTAATCAAAGTATCCGATTACAACCCTTCCCTTAGCACTTCATGCATTGTCTCTTTGGGAGCACAATAGATGTAATTTCACTCTTTCAGGATAAATGATTTTCATGGTAATTTCATTGCCCTTATCCATCCCATACTGGCTGGTTTTGTATATAAATGTGCCTGACCCATGGATTCCAGCTAGTAGTCTGAAAAAAAAGTAGCTGAAATAAAAAGGTAGAAGTAATAGTAGAGCCAATAGCATCAAGTATAGATAAAAAGACACAACTTGGATGCCACAAATTTGTTGAATAGAAGCAGAGTTAGAGGAGGATTATGAGTGCATATCTGATTATTCTTCAGTGAAAGTAATTCCTGTAAATGTATAATATAAATTAACTCCTACTAGATTATTCTGCACATCAAATTTCATTTCCATAAAAGACTGATGTATCTCAGGTGTCTCTGTGGAAGATAAGAAATTTAATACGATTTACTTTTGCCTCTACTATTCAAGTGTTACAGCTTTGGAACAAAGTAATGAAACATATTTAAATGTTAAGAGAGCAGACCCTCTTATTGACTGAAGGCCAGCAGAAACCAGTAGAAATCACTAGTCCAATTGAAGTAATCTGATTATAGTCACATAAGAATGCTCAGTGTTACTGCTTGGACATATCGAACAGAATATCTCTTCTAGTAAAAATGTTTGCTTCTTCTAAAACATAAAGATGATGAAGTAGAGTTCTATAAAGAACCGTATGGAAGTGTATGATGAGATACTACATGGAGGTAACAAAATTGTTTTTATTCTCTATCCATTATTCAACTATAATGCAAGACAGAGAAATAATCTTGTGAGGACCCTGATTACAAAGGAATTCAAAACTCAGGATCCCTGTACAACGCACAGACAAAGCTACCCCTGTTCCCCAACAGAGTGAAGCATCAGAGCTACTTTGAGCGTCACAGCCAGCACTTGTCTCCTGCAGTTAACTATCTGTATCTGTTCATTCTTTGCTTTCTGATAAGGCATATACTCATCTCATGATGAGGCTGGCACAATGGAATCAATACTCTGTCTAGAAACTGGACACCTGAGTTAGCTGTCTCCCTTCACTTGGCTGAAACAGAAATTTGAACCAATGGCACCCACCTTACAGGTATGTACCATAAACACTAATATATTTGGTTCTGTCTCACGGCTGATCAGAGTGGACTTGAGAATGTGCTGGCCAGAAAGTACTTGAAAACCATGTTTTTGAGTTAAAAAGCAGTGATCTTACCACTTTTGGTGAGGCTGGGACTTTTTCTTCTGACATTGTAGGAGCTTTTCAAACTGTTTTAAAAGCATCTTATATTTTATTTATTTCTTGTTGTTATTCGTATTTTAAATTTCATTTCAGTATGTGTGTTTGACACTTTTAGAATTACATTGATGGGGCAGGTAAACGGAAGATTTTAAGTTGTTTCAGTGAAGAAAACAAACAACTGTTACAGGACATATAGTTCATTATATCTAATCAGATAACACAGAAAGTTTTAACATGCTTTGATACATATAATACATTCTTTGAATGTCATTCATGCAATGTTTGGTTCCTTTTTGAAAGACCTTGTCAGGAAGACTGAGTCAGACTTGAAACTCCAAAAACACACTAGAAATCAACTTTAAATTACTTTGTACTAATTCAGTAAACAAATTCTGCCTTACTATAGAGTAACAGCTTACAGCATTTTAGCAATCATGACAGAAAATATACCGCAAACACGTTCATTATTTTTACTGTTTAGGCTTGGTAGCTGCAGCAGGTGTCATAGTCATCACTTCTTCTGAGGACTTTGGGGAGAGCAGTTCTTGAGCCCACTCTCATGGCCTGGGAGAACATCTAGGTGAAGCTCAAAGTTGCCATGAAGTGTCACAGAGCCCCCATAGTCCCTGTGTGACAGATAATGGGCTGTCACTGTCTAATCCATAGATGGGACTGTTGTCATGGAAACAAAACTAAATGGAAATACTAAAAATAAAGCCAGCCAAATAAGCTTGATTGGTAGTTTTTTAGACAGAAAACTGAAATGAGGGAGTACCATGAATATACTTGGATTTTAGACAGGCAATTGATAAGGAGGCATATGATAGTCTAGGGAGAAAATTAAATCAGTTTAGCTTAGACAACAATATAATCAAATGCTAGCTTGTGAGCTACTGACAATGGAAAATTATTAATAATTCAGTAAGGAGAGAGAAATTAGCTGGTGATGTCCCACAAGGATCAGTATTGGGCTACCTGTTTAAAGTTTGGATAAATATATCTACAAAATTCAATCAAGAACAGTAAATTATTCAAGATATGCATAGAAGAAAGAACGATTTGGACTGCTTCATTAAATTAGAAAATAACAGATATGTATGCCTGCACTAATTGCTGTGAGGAGTGTGAGGTGTGTGTGTGCTTATGAAAATACACGACCAAATTTTCCAGCCTTCACAACCCAGACACTTTGGGTTTTTATCTGTCAGTGGAAGGATTTGCAAATAAGGCTGGGTTTACGTGTCTTCTGCCAGCAGGATTAGGAGAATAGCTCTACGAACTGGGCCTTAGTTTTATTGGACGGAGAATCCAAAAATCCTTCGCTCCCAATTTTCTCACATTCAGACTTACAGTTCCCAGTATTTCCTTTAATATCAACCACATCAACTAGCAGAATAACAGATAGCCCAGTGCTGCAGGTCCCTGAGTTAGAGTACAGCCATGCACTGAAGAATACACAAAATCCTCCATTATCACATAGCTTAGTATATATAGTAGCAACTTTATTCAGCTGTGGTAAAACGCATAATTAAATTGACTCCTCTTAGTAATGTGTATGATAGAAAAAGGTAGTTAATGTCTTTTACCTTCTTCATAACAAGAATGTTTTTACTCTCTAATCTCCCATGCTGACATCCCAATTGTGGAAAGAACAGCGCTAATAAGGTAAATGGACTATATGGAAGTATTTGGGATGGCTGTAGTCACCCAATCTCTGACTGCTATTAATCATTTAAGTCATCCAACTTCTGCAAACATCAACTTAAAATAAACACCAGCAGCTAAACTCATAAATACATCAACAGTCAGCTTGTTTACATTTGGAAATGTGAAATAGCCAGAATAACTGTTTCATTTTAAGTCCTCAAATGACCACTATTTTCTGAGACACCTATTTCATTTAATTTCTGACAAGAGACAACTTCTGAGTCATCAAGACTATGTCCCCTGTTACTGAAGAGGGTTTTTCAGATAACTAGTTTTATTTTAGATCTCTTCTTAGTCTGCTGATTTATCTATTATTCAAGTGACTACATTTTTCTCTGGCCTTGAATTATTTAAACTGTTGTGCATCCAGACAAACAGACTTTCCCTGCTCTCCAGTGAGATTCTGTTATGAGCAGATATTTGTGTCTAATCACATGCATTAGTGAATGTATAGGCTTAGTCTAACATGGTCTTTATTGGAT
Source organism: Psittacus erithacus (assembly GCA_009867235.2). Classification (NCBI taxonomy): domain Eukaryota; kingdom Metazoa; phylum Chordata; class Aves; order Psittaciformes; family Psittacidae; genus Psittacus; species Psittacus erithacus. The sequence goes on along the minus strand of WYDI02097406.1, from coordinate 86,220 downwards.
GCAAAACCCCATCAATACTACTTGTGGAATACTTAGAGCTTTCACTTTACATTTTACATACTAATAATTATTTTTGTTAAGGAGCTGCTCTGCTAATAGGCAGGGTATTCAACGAAACAACCACACACTAGCTGTATAATACGCAGTTTATTAAACAAGCACGCTAAAACAAATAAGCACAATAAAGCAAACAAGCACATTAACATAAATCAGGTATATATCTATCTATATGTGTAGTCAATAAGAACAATAACGCAAAATATATATATATGTATAGCACAGAGGAAAATTAGCAATGCATCCAAGCATTACTGCATAGAGAGAACAGAGATTAAGAAGACATACATCACCAGCTACCACCAAATCATCATCCAGGCCCACACTTCAAGCTGGGAAGCCCAGGTGCAGCCAATGCCAGGATTCTGAGGCAGTCAGGAAAATTCCTTTGCAGTGCATCCACCATAGGTGAGGCTTCAGATTCAGCTACAAGATGGTCCTGCTTTTATACCCTTAGAAAAACAACCAGCTTTATGCAAGATCTGTAATTGTTTACTTGTGTGGCATGCAGTTTCTTATGATCTCCCTGTTGTCTGTGCCAAGAGCACTGGTCAGGCGCCCCAGTGCAGGCAAGTATGAAGGTCACAGAACAGCTTCACCTTTATATTTTCCTGCCTTTTTCAGGCAAATACAATGAACATAAACACTTTACCAAATGCACTTTGACAAAAACATACTTGGTTATGTCTCTCAGTCATGAACAGGAATCAGCTCTCAGATGGGCTCCCAGCCATTACAGGAGCCAATCAGGCTGTGCTAAGTACATATTCTCTCAAATATTAACCTGTGGAACCTCCACCTGAAGACAATTTATATTCACAATTTAAAAAATACCACCTTAATCAGAGCGTTATTGTGTTATTATCCTAATACTCAATAATGTATTTCTTGTAGATAATTTAAATATGAATCAATGCTTAAGAATAACTGATTCTCCTGGGAGCAAATAAATTAAGTAACTGAACGACTTAAATAAAATCTATTTTTTTTTCAAATTAAAGCAGCAGCAACAGGTTTAGAAACAGTTCACTCTGAGACTATTATGCAATTGTAAATGCAGTTAAAATTAGCTTAGAAGAACTCTTCAGAAACTTAAAGTAACCTCTCCTAAAGCAGTCAGTCCAGAAAGTATTGACAGCATGCAAAGCATGCTTGGGAAACTTGTTTTCACTATATTGAAGAGATAACACCCTTACTGCAAAATACATGAGGATGTTTTGGGACTACAGCTATGTAGAGTGTTATGGCAAAGTTTCTATGGTGAGAGAGAGATAGGCATCTGGGCAGAGTTAAGGTGGTTATATTCAAAGTTATAACGCAGAGAGCCCATCCCAGAAACTACAAAACCCCCAGAAGAAGGAGGTTCAGACTCAAAAGTCAGGTTTCAGCCACTGCGTATGTCTTTAAAAGACTGGCAGCCTCCACCTCTGCCTGAGCCGCTGGATGAGGAGTTTGCTCAGGATGTCATTCAAAAAATGATTTTTGATACACTATTTGCAATAACGTTCTTCACAGAATGGATGTGTATGTGTTCACTGATGGAAAGTCTTCATCTTTTCACTTAAAATCATTGATGGGACACTATTCAGAGCCCCTTTCAGCCTCTCAAAAATCCCACTTGTGCCATTGATGAGTTGGTTTACTGATGTCTCCATGAGGTTGCAGTGGATTATGGCATCAAGCATACTGTTTACTCAGAGACTGTGTTTTCAGCTTTTTTTGTACACTCCATACATCTTCATGTCAGATATATTTTGGCATAAAAGTAAAATTTTAAAAAGATATCAATAGTGATACACATTTGGATACTGAGTAAAAAGATGTGTTAGAAGAAAGGATTTATGTATTGGACTTAAAAGCTAGTATTCCACAAAAATAAAAGAGGAATTTTAGAGCCTTCCAGTAATACAAATCATTTCAGAAGCATTTGTCTGACAAAGGTTTTCAAATTATAAATGAAGTTACTGCCTCAGTGGCTGAAAAAATTAACACAAATTGTTTATGAATCCTCTGATATTAGAAACGTGTATCCATAGGATTGTACCAAACGTTCTACACTGTGATACTTAATTGCTGTTCTTAAGTAACTGAACTTATGATAAGATACCATTTTCTCCCAGTCATTGGAAAAAAAAGGCTTTCTGTGGCTGAGATAAAGCAGTGATTCATCTTCCAACTGAAAAACTTTTAGTAAACATTGCCTGCAATGACAGTTGTGTAGCAGCCTCGACTCACAGTTTTCAAGATTCCTAGCTTTGTATAAAACATCACTTGACAACCTCAGAATATACAATGCTTTTTCAAAAAATTGATCAAAATTTAAGATATATATGGATTTTTGCAGTATTTATTGTACTGGAAAGTTGTTCCAGACTACACAGCTTTGATGGGTAAAACTCATCCTGCCTTCCAGCCTACCTGTAATCGTAGACAGTCTGGATCCCTTATCTGCATTGTCAGTTAGATTAATTAGTACTAACAGCACTTTGGTTTTTTCTCAGCTCTCATATATTTCCAAACCCATGATATTCTTTCTCAGTCATTGCTTCACTTAAAGAAGATGAATCTTTCAGACTTTTTCTCCCTGTTAGTTGCTTGCATTTTACTCATGGAGACTAGAACATAGGTGATTAAATTTGCATGCAATATTCTATCAGGGTCCTAGCCGTGCCTTGCACAAGTCTTTAAAAGTACTCTTTTTCTGAAGAAAGTACCCAGTGTATGGCAATCCTACTACTGCCGTTCATTCCTGATGGATGCACACAACAATGGGTCAAGGTCATTCTGCCATCAACTAATTTAGCCAGATTTCTTTTTATGTCAGTGCTAAGGGGAGATAAGCAGCAACAGCCAGTGAGCTAGTTTGTACGTGAACTAGTTTGTACTACCCATATTTTCTATGTGTGTGCAGTGCGCATTCCCATTGCTTCAGCTCTGCTCCATAGCTTGCTACTTCAACACTGAAAAAAATAGTTTAAAAACCTGGGCACCACAGTGGTGACTGCATCCAACCAACACAGAACTCTGAAGCAGACTAATGGGGAAACTGAGAACAAAAGAGTAAAACAAGGAATGTTATTTATAGCAAAAGTCACAGTGTGCAATTTATTATAATGTTTTAACCTCACACATTATTGCATGTAATAACTTAATGTGTTTATAATCCCACAAAAGCATATTACTGTAAATGAAATGTAAGATACGAAAAAAAAATACTGTCAAATATTAGCATTCCAAATCCACAGACCTGGATTCAAAGGTGTTCAAATATTTGTCTTAGAAATACAAGCAATTAAGTGTTATATAATAGTGTTCGTAAACATTTCAGCGGCAAGTGCTATTGTAATGCAGAAAAATAATCTGTTCCTTTGTAATTAGGAAAGCATTTTGAAATTAGCTTCCCTTATATCATGAGCAGTCATGAGCCTAAAAATAGATGCATTTTGGCTTTTTAAGCAAATGATGCCTTCATTTTAGAACACAAAGTGAGGTAAGTCAGTCTAGTTCTCCTGCACTTGTATGGTACTCTAAGATATGTGCATCCTGCATGGCAGAAACAGGTTTAAATTTAAGAAGTATTATTATTTTCTTTTCAGAAACCTTTGAAGTTTTTGTATCCTGATTAGTCCATTTTAGGAGAAAATCTAAAACCCTGGGTCTTAACACCGCCTGAAAACTCTCTTGCCGGTATCCAAGTTACTAGCAGTAATACAACTAGAGAGTTCACTGTTGAACTAAAGAAAAACAAGTATTTCTATTTTAAGAGATGCATGAGCCTTATTGGAATTAAAGTACACTGGAAATGTAACCCCTGAAGTGGCAGCAGTCTTTGAAATATTTTTCTGAGCTTTCAATGGATCTGTGCATAGAAGTAAATTTACTGTTACTGCAATTCTTTCAAGCCTAAAATCCAGGTTCCACATACATTTTTTTGCCATAAGGGTAGCAGGTGACAGTCAGCACCTGAAATAGAATTTCAAACCTAAAAACTCTTACGAGTTCCCTGCCGTGTAGGCATACAGCCAACTACACATTAATTTTAGCGGATAAGGACTAAAATAAGTTTTCCCCAAGTTAAGGTGCTTTGCTCTGTATTTATTATGGTTAGCTTTGCTCTGTATTTATCATTCTTCCTACAGTACAAAAAGAATGGTTTTCTTTAGTGCCTGAATCAAACAGAAACAAAAAGGCTTAATCATCTTGCAGCGATGAAGATGACAGTGATATGAAATGCTAGTACTGTGTGTTAAAAATCAAACAAAACAATCAATCCCCCCCACTCCAGGAAACTCAGGATTGGTGGTAGGATATTCCTTTGAATCAGGAACAGTAATTGCTGTAAAACTCAATTTCAATTTATTAATTATTATGCTAGAAGTAGATTAATCCTGATTCCTAATCTGCGCTGCCTTTTCCAAGCTGAACAGCTTACTTTTTCCCACTGGAAAAATTTTCCTCATTGCTTGTGACGTGTATGTTCCACAACAGTAATATACAGGCAACAATTTGCCCTAACCTTTTATTCCTGATGTATCTGTAATAGCATCCAGCACACCCTTTGCAGGTGTTTTTTTAACAATGAATAGTTAAGCAATAGCACATTTTGCAGTTTTTCCTTTCTAGGCCATTGCCCTGTAGACAGAGGTGGAAGATACCAGAAAGAGGGAGGATGGAAAGAAACAGAGTGAGGAGAACTTTCACAGAAGCACGGTTGCTCATGCACTGTATGTGAACTATGGCATAAAGTGAAGGAATCGGATTTTGTCTTGCCGTATTATACTTCATCAGGAAACATCACACTCTGCAAGGGTGGCCTTGAAAGAAACAGTTTACTAAGCCATCACAACAGAGCAGCTGAGGCACTGCAGTGAGAAGCAAAAAGAAAGTTCTGCTAAGGACCCAGACTGGCTCTGGCTCCCACTGTCATTCACCTCCAGGAAGAGTATCTTCATGCTCTGCAGGATGATTCAGGATGCAGTATTTGCTGCGGTCACATTTTGCAGGCATGGAGACTGAATTTAAAAAAAAAAATAAAAAAAAATGGAAGAATCTTCTCACAAACTTGACCAGTTCCTCAAAATCTTCCTTGTGCCTGCATCAGCTTCGCACTCCCCCAAACACCTGTTTATTTATTCCAAAAGAAAACTGACAAATTCTGGTATACTTTTCTACATATGTTCGACTCATCATCTTTAGCCCTCTTTCCTGTGTTTCTCCCCAGTCTCTAATTACTGACCTTAGTAAGTAAACCCTCCTACCTCTCTAAAAGTTTCTTCTGTACGTTTTGAAGTGAGTCCTTGTCTTTTTCCATGCCTGGGTCTCCTACAGCTCTGTCTTCTCTGTGTACATCTTTTCTAATTAAATGTCATCTACAAACATGAATTCTCCCTTTACTTCTATGCCTTACTTCTACCCCTGTACTCTGTCTGTGTGGATGGGATTCATATGTCCGAATGTAGATATTTATTTCTGAACCACCCATTGTAGGCTTATTCTGTAGTCTGAAAATCAAGCCAATAATATTTAAAGAACTGTAGGGTGCAATTAATCCAACTGCTAAAGAACTTCTCTAAAATAAGGCACCCGAATCTAACTGTGCTTCTTTCACTATAAAGGGTAATACCTACATTGTAGCTATATAGATTTAGGTGGGATAAATCCTACTTTTTTGTCCAAACGAAAATCCTAGTCTATCTCTAACACTTCTTTGTAGACATTTAGGGTCAACTTAGCTAATATAAAACTGACATTCTCCACAGTATTTTTCTGGCCATTTCATGTGGACAGAACTGTCAAGCATCTGAACACACAGGATTGTAAACTGACCTTCATGTTCATGAAGTCCTCACACTCAGCCTTTCTGCTTCTTTCTGCTTTCTTTCTGCTTGACATCTCTAAAATAGACTGTTTCTGATTCATTCACTCAGCTCAGACTCATCTCATGCATGCCCAGGATCATCTCATCATCAGGATCATGCTCATCTCATGAGCCCAGGATCTCATCTCATGCATGTAGCATGTTTTTTTGGGCCTGAGCAAATCCCATGTCTTCCCTATATGCCCAGAAGACTTTTGCAATGATAATTTTCCAAGTCTGTTACTTTATCCATGCCATTAGTCTATTTCTCTCTCTGAGGTTTCTCCTCTCCTTCATATCAAAGAAAGCCTTTAGATCACTTTCCCAGCCAGAAACACTTTTTCTCCTGATTTAGCTCTGAAGCCAGCTTCAGGCTTTGTTCAGAGCATGTGTCTAATTCGTACCTGGCCAGATTTTCAAAAAGGAGCTTTAGCCTTTCTTTCCAGACACTGCTAATGTTTGAGAGCAGCATATTACAAATATGTGCAAAACTTCCCAGTGTGTCTTTAAATTCTTCCCTAAACTCTCCTTTTCCACAATGCTTCAACAGCCCATTTCCTAGTTTGATAATTCCCCAGGACAACTGTCCTCTCTCCTCTTGACAAGCACTTATGTGACTCTTAGTAATCTACTGCCTCATCTTGCACATTAGACTCGACATTCTCAGAGCTTTGACTGTGGTTTTGTTCGATTTTCTTTATAGCTCCCAAAGCACCCAGGTCCCAGCGTATGTGTTCAAGTAGAACATGTAATCTCCTCTAGCTCAGCAAATGTGTCAGATTTCAGATTATTACTAGAAAGTTCCCACAGATGTGAGGATTTTGACCAACATGTTCATGAAGTATTTACACTATGCCAGAATTGATTTATTTGCATTCACTGCTTTTCCCAGCAGAAAATACAACCATCAATTTAAAACACAGTTATGGAAGTATAAAGGATTTGTCCTAAGGCAATAGGCATTAAGAGAAAGGAGTTTTAGGTGTTCATGTAACTGTCAGGTACAGAGGAAGGAAAAGAGACTGCACGTTTATTTAATTATTTTCACTTGGATTTATTCTACATTCTTTATTAGCCAAATCCAATGACAAGAAGGCACTCTGAATGTTCTCTAGCTAGCTTGGAGGTATAGGGATAGTTTTGCAGGTGAATTTTCTAATTTCCTCTGTGGAAATAAAGCTTTTAGTGCATAGTGCACTGAAGCAAAACAAAAACAGGGACAGATGCTCTTAAAATGTTTCTTAAGTGGTCAAATGGCCTTTGTAACACAATAAAGACAGAGTTATTTATCAGAAGCTGTGCAAAAGCTGTCATTCAACCTTGCCTCAGGGAGTTGGAGTCCCACTTTCCTCTTCTGTTTTAAGGCAGCAATTAGTTCTGAAAAATAAAAAGTCCTCTAACGAGACCATTAAGGTGCTACATAAGCGGTTAACAATAATTGCTGAAAAGGCTAGTAAAATGTGCCAATTAAAGGTGAATCGAGTGATGTAAAAAATTCAACTATCCATTGCTTATCTAACTCCAATTATTCAAAGCACTGGTTCAAATACTGAAAAAAAGAAAATTAGTAGGAAACTAAAAGGAAGTATCTGTTGTATTGGCACAAGGGAGACGCACTGCTTCATTCCCTCCTCTGTCTTCTTCAAAAGTACTGTACCTCCTTAACTCTGGTGTGTTTGTTCTCCTGTGCTGCTTGGAAAGACCTGATGACCAAGTAGACTGTATTTCTTAATAATTTCTCTTTCCTTTTTTTCTGCAACATGTCTATACAGGTACAATGATGCTTTCAATCTCATTACTTCCACTTATAAGACATATTCAAAACATGATGAATTCAAAACAAAGAAGCATCCTGTTGTCCTCCACAAATAAAACACAGATGGTAAACTGAAGTGGTTATAAGATGAAGGCTGCTATTTAGAAGAGACTAAATAAAGTTCCTCTTAAAAGAAATCATATCATATTAAGGCTGCAAATGTGAGGCAGGAAAATGTAGAACTAAACCATATATGTGCCTGGGAGGGAAATCACAAAGAGAAAATATCTACCCTTTTAAAAAGGTTTAACTAATTTAGAGGCAAGAATAATAAAGTGCTTTAGTCATGAGAACAAAGTCATTGCATGAATAGGACAATAATTTTCAAAGAGGGAAATCAATTGCAACTGTTTGAAATGGAAGGCCGCTTTCTGAATCTAGCAACCCAGAAAGAAAGGGTAAGACATAATTTTATCTTTTTTAAAGTAGTGTAATTATTATCCTGCACTTTTTTCTTACCATCCTTTTTGCTGTTCTACGTACATGTACTGAAATCTAACTAAATTAACTGGAGGCTGAAAGCCAGTTTGAGTCAGGAGACATCAGCCCAGCTCTGAGCTAAGCTACAAAAGTAGCTATGAAAATGCAGTGACCATGCAGAGGTATTGGTGAGAACCACACAATGCAGCAGTAACTTGAGGCCATCTCAGTCATGAAGAGAAAACATAATTTACACTCTCCTGACCTTCTATGCAAATGCTGCCAAGCTATTCCTGTTTCTTGTCTTGTGTAGCAGCACTGCAGCTCTTCGGAAAAATTACAGCTAAGGAAATTGCCAGGATTTGAACTGTGAGCTTGAGCCCTAACTCTGTTTTGAATAAGTAAGGCTTTGTTCCTGCAGGTCAGGATCAAGTTCATGTTAATTTGAGGGAAGTAAGAAGAAGGGACTATCTAGAAAAGCTCCCTGGTGCCTAGATTTTACGTGCCAGGTGCCTGTTTTGGACAGGCACCCAGCAAGGAAAGATCTACACACCCATTTGTCTCTCCTGCAGCAAAGGCACTTTTACAGGTAAGGACAGAAACTAAGTATGCCTTTAGGAACGAAAAAGACTGAGAGGTTAGATGATTTCATGATCAACCACTCAGTAATGCACAGACATGAATTGCACTTAAGCTCCTTTTGGAGATAGATACACTATCACTGAAGCAAGGAACCAGAAGATCAGATGATGCCTGGATGAAATGCCAACTGCCAAGTCTCCAGCCACAGATCTAAGTGGTGGAAACCTTCCCAGCATGCAAAAGCAGAGTCTGAAACTACAGACATATACCAAAATATAACAGTAAGGTGCATCAGGTGGCAAGTCTGTTTCCCACGCCCCATTCTTTCAGTTGTTCTTACTTAATGTTGATGTTTCTTTTTTAAAAAACATAGATAAGCAGCATCTGAGCAGAGCCCACAACGGCATCCCTGAGACTGTAAGAGGCTACATGTGAATTCAGTTCTTTATTATTACCATTATGAAGCAGGGTGGCAGAAGGCCAGCAATCACTAATCAGGGAACAATAGAGCTAATTAGAGCTAACTGCAAGCTGAACAGTCACCCGACAACAAAAATTCTCTTTTATTATGGCTGAGTCCCATCCTGAATTTCATTTCAATTCAATCTGTTCTGAACAGCAAAATGTTGGAGCATAACAAAGTCCTTTCCAGGGCAGCTTCTGGACCACCAGCTTACAGGCTTTTCTTAGGTAAGGTCTCCCTCACTGGCATGCAGAAGCCAGGATTCACATTGCTCTACATGAACCAAACTGATATCTTGGTTTATTATGCAGTGAAACTCTCCTGAGCTGCTATGGGGACACATCCCTTTCAGGTTTTAAATGTTAACAAGTTAAACCTGAATGACCCTTTCTGAGCTGGTTTTCAAACATGCTAGGTGCTGCTAGACTTAGTAAACACTATAGATGGGCTGCTAGGCAGAGCTAGGACTCCAGAAACATATACTTTACTGCAGTCAGCCCTCAGAGCCTTAGAGCCAGAAAGGCATCACTCAGGATGACCTAATCACATCAGAACACTTTTAAACAGACACATTTTTGCTTGGCATTACTCTTGCTGACTTGACACCTCTCTCAAGGCCTCATGAGGAACACTTGCACCACTTTTTGTTAACAGAATACAGTGGAAAACATTGTGAAGCCTAGAAGTAAGACTCAAAATCTTTTGATTAGATTCTTGTCATTTACGTAACTACTTTAAATGAGCTAACCCGCTGGTTGCAGTGGGACTGTTGGTGGACTAAACCCAAGAGAATGACTGTTTGAGACCATTTATAAGGAAAAAGAATGGGAACAAATGCACATTCACTATCTTTGCTATCTTTCAGGCCAGCAGTCATAGCATATTTAACCGATCTTTCAACACTTGACCAAATAATGTGTTTATGACCGCTTAAATTTTGGATCATGAATTAGTTATTTGGAAGGAAACTAAGTATTCACTAATACCTGATTCAAGACATTGATCTTCACAAGCTTAATATGACAACTTAACTGTTCTTGGAATTCAAATGGAAATCACAGGATTCTATATAACTTTTAAAAATAATTCAGAATTTAACACCATCTAAGATGGGTGACAGGGCCCTGGGAAATAGATGCTGCATAATGCAGTAACAGTGGGCACTGAAACTGTTGCAAAATTTTCTGATTAATTACCAGTAAATGATCATAGAATCATAGAATGATTTAGGTTGGAAGGCACCTTAAAGATCATTTAGTTCCAGCACCCCTGCCATGGGCAGGGATACCTTCCACTAGACCAGGTTGCTCAAAGTCCCATCCAGTCTGGTCTTGAATACTGCCAGGGATGGGGCAGCCACAGCTTCCCTGGGCAACCTGTGCCAGTGTTTCATCACCCACACAATAAGTAACATCTTCCTTATATCTAATCCAAATATACCATCTTCCAGTGTAACGCCTTTCCCTTTGTCCCACCACTACTTGCTCTTATAAAAAGTCCCTTCTTGTATTGGACATGAGTGTTATAAATCCCTGTGGTATTCTGAGTGTTAGGATTTGTCTGGTTTGTTTTGTTTGGGTGGGGTTTTTTGCATTCAGTGCCCTCTGAGCAGGAAAAATGATTTTTCTGGAAAGTTTTCATTTACCTTTCCAAGCAGACAGGACTGCAATTCCACAGCACACAATTTAACTAGTGTGCACAGGAGGACTTAGCTAATGGAAGACTGTTCTCGTTGTTTCAAATGTTATTCCAGGTGAATTGAATCATTCAATAGGAAACTTTGCATTTGTTTCCATTCTTTTGCTGTCCTTGTGACAGGAAATGGTCATATTGCCAGGGTAGAAGATAGCATCTGGAAAACAGCAAAAAAGGGAAAAAATTCTGTAGGTTGGGTTAGGAGTTGTCTTCTAATGAAAATGGAATCGAAATAACCCTCCATCACAGAAGTACAATGAAGTATAATTCGTTACATTTTTTAAGCTACTGCTATATCTAATTAAAGAAGGGGGAAATTACTGGGTTTATTTTTCTGTGTAGCAGAAACTCTATTAAACACTTTCCTAAAAGAACTAGATTTCTAATTTAATCGAAAGTCAAAAGGATTGTCTTCATTGAGCATGTTTTCCCTCACTTTTGGGTTGATGAGTATATATGAGGTATTCAAAGATAAAAAACACAGTTAAATCATGCCACTTTTATCTTAGCAAAAGCCAGTTAGTGCATAGGCAGAGGGCTGACCTTGGCCAGTTCACCTCTTAGTTAATTAAGCCTTTCTTCTTTACCATTTTCCCTTGGGAAGGCACCCACGTTACTTACAGACAATCAAAAGCCATGAAGAAATTGATTGAAAAGCAGCTTAGCTGCTTTTGAATAATCCCTCATGTTTCCAGTTCATCTTTAGAAACTTAACCTTATTTGAACATATTTCTTCGCATACTCTGGGATTGAATCCTCTCTGAAATATCAATATAGATTAATCCATAAATAAACAGGAAATACAGAGGTAAATGCAGCTTAGAATCCATGTCAAGAGATTTAAAGAATATTTTTGACTCTTTTCTATTTCCACAGGTTTGATGCTCAAGGCTCAGTGATATGAAACAAGCAAATGTAATAATAACACTCACAGATTCTCTTCTAGCTTCCCACAGCCCAGAAAGGGAAACTAAGTAACCCAAGATGGGTTTATATATCATTTGCTTGTACTGAAAGATGTGTCATGGAACTTGGCAAACTTTCTCAGGTCACAGTCTTTGTTACCACAGTGTAATGTGAACAGTTTAACCGATTGAAATAAAAATAATCATTTCCTATCCTTTAATCATAAAATGTCCCTACATAGACTACATATAACTACCCTAACATACTACAGAGCAATGGCTGTAACTTGTATTTGTGAAGTCCATGCAGTAAGAAGGCACACAATTCAATATTTTTTAGGATGGATTTGCATTTCCAAGGAGAGATTCAAATAATGCCTTTCACTTCCATACACTGAAGAGGACTGGCAGGTGCTCTCCAGACACATAGAAAGTACTTCCTTGGTAGCGTCATCCATACCCTGGGGCTCTGCTAATGTAGATTCTGAAGTGAGGAAAGAAAACTCCTCTTGGAATATTTTGGGGTTAGGCTACTGTTTGAATTAATCCCGTTGGAATGCTGAAGGTAAACTCCCCTATGCTCTTTGAAAGAGAGTTTGTTGCCTGAGAGCCTTTCTCACTTTGAGAAGTCAATAATCATTAATGTAATCTTCTCCCCATTATTTAAAGACAGGTTGGGATTGCAACTGCTTGAAGCCATGGAGAGTGTGAAGGCTGGGAAAGTTCATCTAGGCTTTAATTACAGATAAAATACTGCTAGCATTTAGACAGTGTTTAACAACAAGTTTAGTAGATGAGTATCCTGGGCTTTGGTGGCTTTTTTTTTCCTTTCTAACAACTACTAGATATTTCAAAAGCAGCAGGGTCAGTTCAGCCTGCATGTAAGACTGCAATGACAGCTCTCTTAATCATCCAGAAATCATCTGCTGGGGACAGTGTGATAAATAACAGGCAAGCTACCCAGCCAGTTCTTGGAAGCAGAGCCTCTGGAACAGTGTGAAACCACAAACACTATCCAAGTGCAAACAAATGTGACTTACAGTTTATCATTTATATTCAAGCTGCTCTGAAAATGTCTTTCCTCTTCCTGAATCATTGACTTGTCTGAAAAAAATAGAATCAGATGCATATGAGAGGAGGTCAATAGAAGAAAAGCAAATAACAAAAATTAAACAAAACTATAAACTCTGTTGTGTTTCCATGGAAAGGAAGCGAAGGAAAAAAGAAAGCCCAGAAAAAAAAGAACGATGGAAGGATTAAACAGAACATAACCAGTATTTCAGTAAATGTTCAGTAAGTGGTGGCGTGTTTCTTTTCCCTTTGAAAATGTTTCTCATGCGTCAAGACTTACAGGTCTTACCATAGGCAAGCTGGAGAGAGCTCATTCTGCTGAGGGCATCTCCTCTCTCTGTGTTATGCACTGATGCATTTGTTTTGCAAGTTTTTTTGAAGATGGCTTTTTTTCATTTCCTAAGGCCTCCTCCATGTGTTCAGAATTATGTTAACCAAAGAGAAATAGATGGTTACTGCCTACTTACACAAGTGACAGCCAATTACTATTGTCATTAAACCCGGACCTGTATTTGCAGCATATCCCCCATCGCAACTTCAAAGCCTCTCAAATCTGAGCTCTTCTAAGGTGACGTTTATCTTGCCATTACTTTTAGAGATATGGCAGAGAGAAAAAAGCTAAGTGGATGCTTATTGTTATATGGAAGCCTTGACAAAACAGAATCAAAGTCAGCTTTTCACAAAGTATATTACCCTGATAATTGCAGAATGATAAACAGTGTGCAATTGAGAACATAGTACCAGTGGGCAAACACAACAGACGACTGATGAAATTGTGGTGTCAGGAGAATGTGAAAAGAGGACCTAACGTGACAACATTTACACTGTGGTAAAAGTTCAAGGAATAAGCATTTTTGTTGTTTTCTTCTCTGGTTTTGCATGTGGCATTAACACAATTGCATTTTGAAGAAGCAGAGCACAGTTTGCATTTTTTCCGCATGCACTCAGTTTTGGGGGCTATTTTTACCAAGTATTAAAGCCATAAAATAAATATACTTCTAAATATTTGTGAAAGATTTTTTTTTTCCCATGTTACATTTGTATATATTCTTTTACATTCGATTTCCATTCTGCTGATTCCCGTTCAGAAAAGGAGCTAAATGGGAGAGAGAATGATAAAAGGAAGGTATCATATGGATCGTGGTTTTCTTGCATTTTACTTTTGTTTGTTGGCTATGCAGAAATAGCTCTGGAAAAAAAGATACATCTTCCTTCAGGAATTCAAATTAAAAACCCAAAACAACCCAACACAAGTTTGTACAAAGGTGATGCCTGTTTCTTGTGGGTTGTTTTCAAAAGGATTAAAGAGGTGGGTTTCATCTGCTGTTCTGAAAACAACATGAAAAGAGTCATCATAAAAAAGAGCAAATTGGATGCCTCTTAGAAGATCAGGAAAAAGGTCATGACCATTGGAGTGATGTCTAGTACTAGTCTAATCACAAAACTATCTCTGATACAGCATTTCCAAGGGTTGTAATTTCAGCCTGGAGACCAAGCACCAGCCTCTGGTAAATGGTCATAACCCCACTGAAGTTAGAAATGTTTCCTCAGTTTACTCAGGCTTGTCTTGTTTAGAGAGTCTTGAAAAATACCTGCTTTTTAAGTAAAATGACTAAATGCATAGGCCTGGAAAGCCCTTTACAGAGGGTTCTCTGATCCATTGAAACCTTTCTCCAAGACTAAATCAGACAGCTGCTCTTAAACATTCATTGAAAGGATGAACATGCCTCTAATAGACGGCAGTATAAATTAGCTTATATATATTAGCTTATAGATGGAATATTTGAATTTATAAGTGTAACTAAACCACAGACTCTTTGCTGGACACAGTATCATGCTTAGCAGTTGCTGTATGAGCTTAATTATCATAGTCATTTCATTTAATAGCTCATTTCAGCAGAGTAGGCTTGGGGGTCCAGGATTTTCTTGCCGTAGAAAGTGAGAAAGTCTGTTCTGGTGTACCAGGGGAAGTGATTACTTCTCAGTGCTGTGGGAATCCTCAGATAAACGTGTTGTTGTTACGTACTGGTAAGTCTGGTTTCTGTTAAATGAGATCTTGTATCCTGTCAAAACGCAGCCACAGCCACATCCATTAGCAAACCCATGATTTTCTTTGTTTCCCTGTTATAGTGCTCTGACCACAGGCCACTGATTCATATTCATGAGTGTCACTGTCCTGCCACACCATGCCACCAATGGCATGTGCCATGAGAGGCGACTTTGTCCTCTGGCCCCTACTCTGGGTTGCACTGATGATTATCTAGTGTTAGAAGAAAGAGGTTGAAAAAACTCTTTGGTGTTAAACTGATCTCGAAACTCTATTAAGCATCTCTATTTCAGACTTTTAGAAGCTGTGTTAACTATGAAAGCGTGTCAGCACCAGTACTGATGGTTAACTGCTGTCTTGTTCTTTCCTTAGACACGTTGCATTCTTTTGATAGATTATTTCCAAACAGGATTAGATTTTTACCTATCTTCTTATAGCCAAGATTCTTTAATGAGTATTCGCCTGAGTATCAGTGTATGTATATATGGCTTACATACATATGAAGTATTTTATGTTACATACCAACTAATCATTGGAAAAATGGCTTTAAATTCACTGCTAGTAGTACCTAAGTACCTTTTGATTCATTTTTGGCCAGATACCCACACATACTGCTCTACCAGAACCATTGCGGCATGTCAGTTACTATTACAGAACATTTACTTAGCAGGAGATGAGGGAGTGGGAGAGAGAGGCCGTTTGTGAGAGATGCTGACAAGAAATCTCTGCAGTCATGAGTTATGCCTGCAGCACTTTGCATGAGGAATTCAGCCATGGTAAGGAAGCTATAAATTGCTCATTTAACTTTGTGAAACCTATTGTGGCTTAAACCACGACACTAGGTTCATACAGTTCACCTGCCAGGTGACGCCTAATGAAAACAATTTTAACTTTGGAGTTTTGAATGAAAATACTTTGACAAGAGCCTCTGAGCAACCCACAACTTCCTTTTTTTCTTTTCCTTATGTTCACAAAAAAAGCAAAGAGCAATTCCATAACTACCAAAAAACATATTATAAAACACCTGGTAAGTGGAATTCGGCTATTTTGAAGTTTTTACTGGGATGCAAACCTGCATGAGACAAATCAAAAGGTCAGCTGTCATGCTGAGAATCCCTCCTCAAAGAAAGCAGAATTCAGAGGTGTTTGCTATGGAGCAGCACAGCTCTCGGAAGCATTGCCGAGCACATAGGGCTGCGCTCTCCCTCAGTGAATGAACTGCTCCCAGGGTATAACAAGTAGGGATTTCACATTTTAAGAGCACAGAATTCCTGATTTTAATCTTGATGGATGGCACTTTCCGTGATTATGCTTGTGATGGAGAGAACAAGGATTAATATATTTGTAGTAGTTTTCATGATCTATGTTATCCTATTTTTGACTCTCTAGTCCTGAAAAACAAAGAGGCATTGACAAAGCTGTATTAGCCCCCACCTTCCTCTCCCAAGAGCACCCATGAGCTCTGACCCCCACACCATGAACTGCTGAACAGCCCTCTGGGAGAAGTAGAGTGGATCAGGGCTGCTGCACCAAGAAAGAGAGGAGTAGATGTAACTGGAAGACAGCCCCAGGGCATGTGGCAGGGGACTCGTGGCATATACTCAGGATGACTCACATTCAGGTACTGTGTTTTGCACTGCAGGAGTACAGCCTGGCACACTATGCAGCTCTTAAGAACTAGCTCAGACAGTACACATTGCCTTTCATTCATACCACCACACCGGCACCTGCCAGAAGGCTGTGAGAAACTCTAGTACAGGTAGCCACCAGGTAGCTTTCTTCCCTGTAATTTTAATCCTGTTCTCTCTTTTCCAAGGGGTTAAAAGCTTGTAATTGATACAGACCTAAATAAAACAGAGACCAACCTCTAAGGAGGACACAGGTGCAAGAAATCAAGCAGTGTATGCATGTGGTGATGTTGGCCATTCTCACATGAGCTGACACAGTCCTTTTTTTTCACAATATGAACTCAAATATTCTTGCTTAAACCATTGCAGAAGATTACAGTGAATGAGTGAAGATGGTCAGTAAAATTGTTCTACTTCCCACTTCCATGGGCTTAGTTTCTACACAGCCAGTCTTCATGCCCAGGCTGACATTGTCATTTCCACCTGACAGTGGCAACTTCTGAAAACATGATGCTGCAAGTGCTGACAAAAAGCTTACCCTCTTCTGAAACCTCCAGCCCTTTGCCTCAAAGGAATAGCTCTGGTTTTGAATGCAGTCTCTCCCATTCATTTTAAGGCAGTGTGTAAGGCAGTTGCACTGATAGAGACGAATACTGGATGCCTTTCTTCTCAGCTTTAGTCAGTGCTGATTTTGAAATTACTGTAGGAATCATGTAGAATAGTCATGCTGCTGCTTTTACCCTAGTCCAAAGCTGAGAAAGCTGGCGTTCTTGTGATTCCCATGTGGCCTGCACAAGAAGTTGGATACTTTATTCTATCTTAAATTTAAAACTGTAATTAACTTTAGACATACTTGAATTCAGATGCTTGTATGGCATCTCAATAAAATAATAACTTATTATTTCCATTTTCTCATGGTACACCTGCATCAAGAGCTTCTGTCCCTGGATGATCCATGCTTCGACTACAGGGAATCCCAAATAAATAAAACCTGGCATTAAAAGTTTTATCCTAGAGAATCTGATTTACTACAAAGCTCCAGTAATGGCTCAGAAAATTCTTTATTTCTTCAGTCTGTGATCTTTCTAAAGTCATGAAGTCATCTTTAAAAAGAAGAGCAGGGAAGAGAATGAGGAAGAATTGCTTAGTGCGTTTATGGGGCAGGGTCTCTTCACTTACTCAGGCTCTTCAATCTGCTGAAATTTGAGGATTTTCTTTTGGAATCCATGTATCCTCCAGATGCTTCTTTCCAAATTCAACATAGAAGGTATCTCTACTCTGGTTGCATACATCTCAGTACCAGATTGTAAATTAAAAGGCACACTCTGCACACACTAAGGACATGAGTTTATCTCCATTGACTCATTTAGCTCAGCACCTTGATACCAGTAGCTGTTGATAGCAGAAGTCAAGGAAAGATTATAGGAATAGGGCAGGCATAAAGTGTCTGTATTGTGACAAAGTAATATAGAAAAAAAAAAAAACCAACACCTACACTACATGTTTTCAGTCTGTCACCTCATACTACAAGAATTAGGGGCATTCATGAAACTAAGAACAGTGAGGAAAAAAATCTATATTTTCCATATGATCTTTCTGATTTTGTACTCTTTTTTAGAAATGTTTTTTTCAGACTTGTCCTGGGTTCAGCAGCAGCAGTCATTTTTCTCCTTCTTAGTAGCTGGTGCAGTGCTGTGTTTTTGACTTTCAGCTTGGGAACAGTACTGATAACACCGATGCTTTTAGTTGCTGCTCAGTAATGTTTACTCTGACCAAGGACTTTCTGAGCCCCATGCTCTACCAGGGAGGAGGGGAAGCCGGGAGGAAGCAGAGACAGGACACCTGACCCAAACTAGCCAAAGAGGTATTCAATACCATAGCACATCATGCCCAGGACGTAGACTGGGAGTTACCCAGAAGGGCTAGATCACTGCTGGGTCGTGCTGGGTGTCGGTGTGGTGAGCAGTTGTATTTTCTCCCCATGTTATTTCCCTTGTCATTGTTATTACTGGTGATAGCAGCAGTGGTTTGTGTTATACCTTAGTTACTGGACTGCTCTTATCTCAACCTGTGGGAGTTGTGTTCTTTCAATTTTCCTCCCCATCCCTCCGGGAGCTGAGGGAGGAAGGGGGGAGTGAGTGAGAGACTGCGTGGCTGATTTACAGCTTGGCTTAAACCACGACAAGACTGATGAGCCCTTTTATTTATTTACTCAGTAAGTAAATTCCACACCTCTGAATACCTATCACATTTCTGTATCCTTTTCGGATTGGTACTGCCCATGTGCCTGAGACAACAGCTCTGATGATAAAAACACCTCAAAAGCTGTAATTCTCAAGAATGACACTGAAGAAGACTGAAACAGTTGTAACAACCCTTTCTTGAGTCATAGTTTTCTGAAAGCTGACAGGTGAGCCCTTAAAACTCATTCATTATAAGACTAATATTTTTAAAGTCATTCAAAGATATACATGATTAGATGAGCCATTAGCATTGCTCCCAACCTTATCTACAGATAGCAGCGTAGCCACAGCCCCAGAGGAGCTATGACTACTCTGGTGGGATGTGTCTCACCAGCTGTGGACACTTGCTTCTACATGTCTGTTTCTGATTTGGTCACCAATAACTCTGTATAGGCAGTGGAAAGAAATAGGAAGCATTTAATCCAACCTAAGTAAGATTCCTTCACTGGACAAGTTAAAATATGCCACCTTCTCTCCACTGACTATCTAGTGAATCTAAATGAGTAATTCAGACCTTTATTCTAAATTTAGTAAGATTAGCCTTACTTCTTGTCCTCAGACATCTGTGAAAACCTCTAGTCTTAACATTTAGGGCCAAACAGCAGTACAGCTTTGTGCTGTTGTATCCTGTATGTGTTTAATGGCCTTTGCTCATGCCCACCTTGTTTTCCATACATTCATTCATTTGTTGGATGAAAACCAGTGTAAGTTCTTTAGAGCAAACAAGAGAACCTTTCCTTTTATATGTAGTATTACACTATATATAATATATATTATACACATACCATGCACAATATATGTGCTATACAATATTATAATATAGAAACACTATGTATAGTATTATGAGATTGTCTTTCTCAGGGCTAGGGATGAACTTTCCTACCTGTTGCCTGTAAGATTAAACAAACTTGGTTCAAAAAGACTCCTGATGATGGAGGAAGGAATAGGGGTCAACTTCTGTTCACTGCTACAGCTTTCATTAGCATAAGGGAAAAATGAATTAACACGTCTGGATTCTTGGCCTTCCACAACCTGAACATCAGTGCCTACATCAAGAGGCTAATATTTTTTTCTTCAGGAGCTGAAAACTCTGGGTTTCATCCTCAATGCATGATTATATGATTTAGTGAAGTGCTTTTCTTTACCCATTAATTTCTTTGCAACGCACTTCATTTAGACCAGTGACTTCAGTCCAGGAGGCATCTGTGACTCTCATGAATGACAAATGAATCTCTAAATAAATAGACAAGGGCTTATCCCTTACAGATTTTTCGATCCCATTCCTTTCACTTAGAAATTTACATTATAACCTGGAATTCAACCAATGTTTCTATTAATTTATCCCTTCATATTATGTCAATAAAGCAATTACTCTAACTAATAAAGATAACAGATTATGAGAACAAAAAAGAACAACCTGAAGAAGAAAGCCATCTGTACAGATACTGAATTCAAGTTGTACAGAGAATATTAACTTGCGTAGTTATGAAAGCATGGGGTATGAGTCACTGCAGAAACAGTTAAATGTTACCTGTAGAGATAAGAGGTCTAACAAGAGATGAGTCATAATGGCCTTAATGCTTTCCTGTCATTGTTTCTTTGTCCTAAACCAAACCTGACAGTATGTCTTCAGTTCATCAGGTTAATGAAAGATGTGTGTATTGTGAAGGTCAGGTAAGGCCTTTGGTTAAGGAAATTTCAACACAAAAGACTGAAGCATTTGAGTTTTTCTTTTGCTTCTGAATTCCTAATGCAGCCACTAAAGCGGCAATTTGACGAATATAAAGTGCTCTGGGCTTTTTGTCCACAGTTGTCAACTGTTTTTTGTCCAGTATAAGCCCAGTGGAAAGAAAAGGCTTTAAATAGTCATTTTGTTAACATAGAACTTGGATTTAATACACGGGCATCTGTACCCAGTGGTGCTTTTTGCACTCTTCTTTGTAAACTAAATCCCCCATATGAGGAATGTGCAATCTACACGTTGGAGCTCATCCACCTTCCCCTACTGCTTCAGCTTTTAAAGCTGATTCTCTGTAGCAGCCATTAGGGGAACATTGCAAAAAGGCTTTAAAAAACAAGCAAGCAGATTACTTGTGTTTTTCCTAACAAACTTCATGTTTCTGAGTGCATACGTTAATCTTTATGCATCTATTTTTAAGTTTTATTTAAAAGCTTAAATAGAATTATCTCCAGACATGCAATGAAAAAAACACACAATCTGCAGCTCCATGAACATCATTTAAATCAGTGGGTTTACAGAACTATCAGTAGGAGGGAAATAATTCAGTGGTTTACTTTCTGTTTCTTTCTTTCTAAAATCTTCGTTCCTTGGTTCCACTCATTCAGACAATAAGAATACATAAGAATTGGTCTACCAAGTAAGACTGGTGGTTCTTAAAACATACTTTCCCCTCTTCCAGCAGCAAATGCCCAAATGCTGGCATGAAAATGCCCAAATGCTGGCATGAAAATGCCCGAATGCTGGCATGAAAACCCATGACAGATAGTTGCAGAGGTTTTTTTTATTAATATATCTTTTGAGGGGTTTTCTGGAATAAGCAACTGTAAGGGAAATACCAACTGCCTTTTGTACTTCAGCGGCATCTATGAAAACGTTCAGAGACCTCACAGGGGCCCCAGGCAAATGGAAACTGCAGAGTTTGCAGAAGTTAAAGACAAACGGCAGGAAACTGATGGGCCTTAGAGAGCCTCTGATCAATTGACTTCTGGATATATATTACACTAACTGAGGCCCACGTTTAAAAGATGGAATGTTCCATTTAGAAACAATGATTTCCACATGATAACAATGGTACTAAGGATGCATGCTTTAGGTAGGCTTAATATGGGAAGAACCTGGTGATTTTTGGTAATCTGAAATTATTTTATTTTGTTGTTCTTTAATGAAAATACCTTTCAGCAATTAATACACAAACTAAATGTGATTATCAGCCTCTGCTGACTCTCATGATTCCAGGATGGGCTTTGGCTGTGGCACCTGGATTCCCATTCAGACTGGCTTCTAAAACCTTTTCAAGAGGCAAGTGACTGCAGTTTCAATCCCAGTCAAACCTTATCTCAACCTTATCTCAGCAGCAAGATGTGAGATCCTGGGGAATAAGCTGTTTTGGGAAGAGTCTGCAACACTTCCCAGGGTTTCTGGGCACAAAGATTTTCCATGGAAAGTTATCATCCAATGAAAATTCTTGTCCTTGGAGAGTAAAGCCCACCATTATGATGGTAGTTAAACTTGTACCAGTTAAACTTATTTTTCCAACGCAGATCATCAGAATTTAAGGAACTGTTAGAAAGGCATTACAAATCTCTGCTAGGACAAAGAAAGCCAGATACCTCCTGATTGCTATAGTTGCTGATCTTTTACATAGAAATTAACATGTAAAAAGTGACTGGACTTTTAAGAAAAAATACAGTGGTGAGTCCAGCTATCAGTGTGAATTATAAAAACCCTTAAAGTGTTAAATGCATATTCTTAAGGATACAGTTTGACCTTGCTGGTTCTTGAATTGCTAATGATTCTGCAGAGGAAATCAATTTTGCAAGAACAAATGGTTGAAACTTGGTTTCAAACCTTCTAGCTCTAAGTATGGTAGGGGAAAGACAAGATGGTGCAGGTCATATCAGTAGATGATAAAACCATTTTATTTTAAAAATGTGGGTGAAAATCAAGCAGTAGAAGTACAAGGGTTTTTTGAGAAAAGAAATGAGAGAAGAAAACTGGCTTGATCTCTAGATTGTAGACACTTATTTAAGATTTTTGCTAGCAAAAAAAGTTTAGAAGACTGAGATTCTCAGTGAATATCAGATCTTTCCTACATGGTAGATCATTATATCTACCTGAAAAGTGTGCACCATGGTTTATTCTCATTGAAATGTGTCCTATTTTTTAAGTCTTTTCTGCTGTGATTTTTTCTATCTTCTTTTTTCTTCCATGATTCTGATTATATTATATAATCTCCTGGTAGCTCCTCACATCTGCATGTCCTCTGTATGTTTAATGAGCATTCTCCTTTTCTATCCTTCCACAGTTAATGAAAACAGGTTCCGAAACATCCTCCTTGTTCATCACTACAGAGTACATATTTTCAGCCTGGTTAACACCTCAGCCTGTTGTAGTTCTATTTGGAAACATATTGTCAAAACCTACTCGCAAGAATGCTCTATAAAAATGAAAAGCCTCATTACAGACACCACACAGAATATCTTCTACTCTTTTTTCATTCACAGAGTTGTGGAAGGAAATTTGCAAGAACTAGTGCTATTTATTCTTGCCAAGTCTATACTGGCTGTAGCACAGCTCTATCTTCAGCTTCCATCATTTTTGCTTTTGCTCTGGCTCCTATGCAGCTGCGCTTGCCTCTGCAGATTTTCTGTCAGCACACTGATGTTCCTGCCACTGACAAGGTTTTTTGCTGTCTGTGGGATGCAGCTATCATTCCCTTGATTTGTCGTCTCCACACTTTGATTTGCATTCCCTTTTCATCCCCTTTTTTCCAAATATTTTAATGCTTTTCTGTCTGTTGAGAAAACTCATGCAAAGGCTTTCATTCTTTGCCTCTAATTATATTACACCTCTGTGGCTGCTTTATCAATTTTCATCTCACTTCTGTGTCTGTGTTTTCCTCACTGCCTCTAGTCCTCCAGAACACCCTCTGATTACTTCTCTTCTTTATCCTTTTCCAAGAACCCCCACAGGAATTTCTATAATCTCTAAAAATCTCTCCTTTACTTGCCATTCTTGCTAATTCAAAACAATAAATATGAAAACCCTTTAACCTCATCTGCATCACATTATCCTGCGCCACTGAAAACTGATAGATAGAAACCTTTTAAATATATTTATCACTTCTGAAAAAAAAAAACAAAAAAGAAGAAGAAAGATTAAGCCACTTTATTTGATTTAGTTTGGGACCCATGAGGACTATGATAATCCAGGATTAAATTCCCATAGTTGTTTTTTAAAGCGTGTATAACAATATTCTTACTAGTTTCATTGATCACAGCAAGGTAGTCATAACTTTTTACAAATTGAAAACAATCCCAAGGCTTTTGCCTTCTAAATAAGGCCACGCTTAGTTTTCAGCTCTTATAAAGTAATTATGTTTTGTAGTACATTTACAATGGAAATGGATGAATTCAATCTAAAGAAAAAGGCCTTTTCAAAGCACAACAGGCCGAGGCAGGGTAGCTCTGCAATCTGAGAATTCACACAAAGCAAGCAGCTGATCTTGCCTACACACAATGGGAATTTCTTTTAAAAGGAAAGGTCTAACTACAGCTGGCACTTTGAAACCAAATAATTGTACTTTTCTGAAAAGTGACATAATCGTTCTGACAATGGTAACATGGGGCCCAACGTGCAGTGGTCCCCATCCTCTTACCTCCAATTCAAAATAAATAAAATATAATAGGATTTTTTTGTTTAATTTTTGATGTTAGAACTTCATTTTCCTTTGCAACATTTTGTCAGAGAAAGGGTTTAGAGAAAGAGCAGGCCAGGCAAAATAATGAATATCAAAGGGCTTGTTTAATTCCCTACACAGTAGTAATAAACTCAGAGCAACAGTATTTATGCTTCAAAAGTATCATTTGAAGAATTTGCAAATGGTATTTTTAAAATCTGACAGATGACCTCAAGAGGTAAATCCACTTAAACTAATCATATTCTTTTTAAATAAACATCATTCTCTCTGCTCACAGCAACATCCTCCATTTGCTTATCAGCATTTCCTCCAACAACCCAAAAAATGCTGACCACATTGGTATTATAACTTATTGCTAGGGATGTAGAAGACAGCTGTATGCTCTGAAAGGAAGGTTTCTTGCAGCTGAGAAATATAGTTAGACTCTTCATATTATTTGGGTGTGGAACAGGCGAGGGTTGTCTACCTGGTCCCAGTCTTAGGACAGGGAAAAACCATGAATAGCGTCTAAGAAACATAGGGGTGGCAAAATGTGCCAGTATATTCCTGAAGGATAAAAAAGGGCCTAGGTAATTTCATCCAGGATAATTTTTTAACTCTCATCTAACTCAATATTAAAGCCTGATAACCTTACTTAAAATGCATCTTTTATCTTTGTGAGGTGTGACCTTTCTATCACTTCCTAGTCCAGACTGGCTCCCTCCATTCAACTCTTTTCACAGCCTTGCCATCTTTTATTTAAAACAAACTTCTTCACCAATTTTTATTAAGATTGTAAATTACAAATAATTAAGAATTTTAATTAAGAATTTTAAAGTTTCCAATCCTGTACAAGGACTCATTCAGTTGGCTTCATATTTGGCAAGCAGTGCCTTGTTCCTTACAATATTTCTAATGTTGACCTTGCTTGTGGGGTTTTGTTTTTGCTTTTGATTTTATTTTCATTTATTTTACTGCTATAGACTCTGACAGATATTACCCCATAATCCTACCCCCTTGATAGCAACCCACAGCATGAAGGTAAACCTCCTGGTGCTTCTAAGTTCTCTCCTTACACTTGGGTTCTTCTGCCTACACTTGAGTTCTTTACCAAACAATTCTGCATTGATTATTGTGTCTGTTTAAAACAGTCTGAATGGCAGAGTCAGCCTATCTTTGCAACCAGGCTGCTTCTGAGCTGACTGAAAAGCAATCAAGAGTATATTGTCTGAACAAGTTCAAGCTTTAAAATATCTTTTGGTCCTTTACAGTCAGACAGTCAAACAGCTGCGCAGCATTAACGCAAGAGAATTGCAAAAGTTCATATTCTTTTAGGCTGATGATAACGAAAATTCAATTTTTTCCCTGTCTGCCAGATTTATCAGTCATGAATGACAAAGTGAAGGGGAAAAAAATTAAAAAAAGCTAGAGAAACAGAAAGAGAATATGTTTCTCTCCACGTTTACAACTGGGCTCAATTATCCCATAGCAAAGCTCACCCCATCTACACAAGAGGGACTTGTTCCAGGCAATGCAGCCACTACCTTGGAACCAGGCACTTCAAAGAAGGACCTGCTGTTACTTACACATGATTTAAATTCCAATGCCAATGCCATACATAAGCTTCTCAGGCAGGTCTATAAAAAGGGTCAGTCCCTTTGCTGAAATGGAAAGCATTTTTATATCTGTTCAGATGCCACATTCCCAAAGAGGCAAAATGTTCCTTAAATTTGCTAGTTTCGAATGAGGAAACTTTTGGAACAAAATTTCATAATTTCCAGAACTATAGTTTCCATAGCCTCAAAGCTCATGTGTGCTTTGGCCGTGCCCAGAACAATAAGTCTCAATAGTACCAAGCAGCTGGGCATTTGGCTGATCCTAAAGTTTGAAAATATCCAGAAACCCTTCTGAGGTCTGATTCGGAAGTCCTGCTCTGAAAGCTCTGACCTCACTGGACTCTCCGTACAGTGCTCTGCTGTACGGAAGGGATGGCCATGCTGCAGGATGGGGAGCCTCTGACAGGACATCTCAGTCCACATCTTCTAATTGATAGTCCTAATTCATCAGGTTGGAAAATAGACTGGGTTTGTGACCTGGCCAGTGCGAGGAATGCTTTGTTGCATGGGAAAATTTAATATGCATCATGTATCTGATAAAGAAAGAAGGAAAGAAAGAAGAGGAAAACTGGTTTTCACCCTCACAGTTCATCCGGGATGAAGTGTATCTGCTATTCAGTCCCTGCTCCAAAGAAGATGCGCACATTCTTTTTCAAGATACTGGTGTTCTGGCTTGTAACAAAATGTGTTTGTAAGCCCAAGAAGTGTTGGACTACGCAATGAAAGTGCACTTAAAACTACTACATTTGGGATGTGATCATTTTTAAAGAAGATAACATCTGTTTGAAAGCGGAACAAGAACTGAGCTAATGCATTTGCGGGAACTCATTAAATAACACAAGACAGATTGTCCTTCTTTCATACAGAACTTTCTTCTTTCTTTTTTGGGGGTTCTTTTTTTTTTTTTTCTGCTTTAAAAGGAGCACTACACAAAATGAAGTCAAAGGCTGCTAACACTTCCACTCCACAAATAGTGCTTAAAAGTACTTATTTGCTGGATCAAGCTGGTAATAGTGCTGGTGTATCCCCACTGAAATAACCACCATGCGATTTCTAAATCACGCATGTTGCCATCCCTTGTCTCTGCAGTGTTCTTTAATGTTACACCTTCCTGCATTAGCAGACTCTTCATACACAGCTGGCTACAACAGTATTTCAGCCTCCTTGCTATCGAATTTTTTGAAACTCAGAGGTGTTTGCTTCAAACCTGTACATCAGTGGTACTCTGCGTGTTAGAGCTTAAGAAGGGGAAATAATAAAGGCTTCTGCATGGTTATTGAAGCTGGTGTTTAAGAATCAAAGGATCTTTCTCTCTCTTTACCCCAGATATTTTAGGCTTAGAGGGGTTGCATGGTAAATAACATGCAATAAGTAGCTCATGATCTGCCATAAACATAGTTCGAATGCTTATATTTAAGTGTAATTGCATATACAGAAATATGTATATATGTACTTACATATAAAAGTATAAAAAAGCCTTTCAGTCACAATGAGAAAATTGTTTCTTCTCATAAGCATGTAATGGTATGTTTGGTATATTATTTAGATTATAAATCAGTATAAAATGTTCAGTGTAACATGATGACTTGAGGGCAAAGTGGGTGAGACTTCAATTTAGATGATACTCTGGCTATTTTTAGTACTCTGAACTGAAAAATCACAACAAAACCAAGCCTTTCCCAGAATAGTGTGTTGTATGGGGCTGGAGGAGCCTCCAGCTCATGGTACATACTGTGAATGCAACACTATTTTCTCAAGGCAGACTGCACTGCCTGGATCAGGCTCTCTTCTTGCTACCCTCCAAAGACTATACTCACCTAAGCAGGTTAGGCACACGGGGTCTCCATCAGGAGGGCTTAGAGGCATCTTCCTCTCCATTGACAATGTATGGAATTTACACGTTTCATTTATGTCCACCAGCAAACTCAGTGTGGAAGAAAATTAGTTACTCAGGCTTGTAGATGGATCTCTTGGAAAATGAAGGTAGCGGCAGCAGAGAAATGCATTTTGCTATAAAATGAGGAAATAGAATAACTTCAGTTTTATGCTAGCAAGACTGCCCTTCAGTGACTCAAACACTTTTTACTTAGTCAGGCTTTCTTTCTTTTTCCTCTTTTTTCTTTAACCCTATTTAATTTAATTTTTTTCTTTAGTATTTACACCCAGAATATTTTTCACACGTTCATTTGTCTGCCTGCAAATGCTTTTCTTTTCTCCTATGTTTGTTTGCCCCAAGGCATCAGTATTTCACTATTTGTGAGGTTTCTTCCTCAGCAGTCACGGGACCTCTGGCATTGATGTGCCCAGTAGTGAGGTACACAATGACTCCTGACCATGAGAAGCCAGGGGGTGGGATGAGGACTGAAAGCTAAAAACCTGATGAGGACTTCTTAGCTTAGGAACACTATCTCTGCTGGAACCCAGAGCTTCAGCACTGATGAGAGATCTGGGGAGCAGAAATGATTTGAAGAGGGTCAATGAGATGGCTTTGAGTATTGTGATTAGTGTGATGAACAGCCTTTCAGGGTCCAGGTCAAGAAGAAAAGGATGGGATAGGGAGAAGTGGCAAGGAAAGAGAACAAGAGAAAAAAATGATACAATCAGGCCCACATAACAAAGTTTCTGGTAATCTCAACCCCTGAACACACTTCAGTGCTGGAGAAATTCATCAGTCATGTAGTAGTGCAATGATTCTTCACATTGTATAATAAATGCTGTCAGCTGCATAAAGTGACCACATTTGCAACTGTTAGGGAAAAATTGACTATTTTCTCATCACAAAACAAAGATGTATATTGGACAAGAACAAGTTACGGAACTTCAATGTATTTATTTTAATTCGTTAAGTGTTATGTGATAGAGTTGAAGGGGTTTCCTATATAAAATATTAATCTCTGAGGAATAAGTACTTCACACAGATCCAACAGTGACTTTTCTTTTTTTCTCTCAAAGTTGATTTTCTCCTGCCTTTTTCATTTCAATGACTGGCAAGAGAAAGCCAAAAGATCAAGCTTCTGCAATAATGCTGTTCATTAGTTATTTTATCAAAGATCTAGTGATATGTTCTCACTGAGGAATACAGGCATTATGGTGTCTGTTAGACAAGGGTCATATTAGGTTATATTTTAATTCTGGGGCAAAACCTTTAGGACACCTAAGAGTTTGTACATGGAAATAGAGTCAGGCAGGCAAGGGCAATGTCCAGCATTATTCAGGTTGTGCAGAGCAGCAGAAGGGTGACTTACTATAAGCCTGCCAATACTCTGGATATCTGAAATGGTCAAATCTTCAACTCAGGTGCAGAAGAAAGCCAATAAATCCCACCTTCCTTGAACTACATGCCCTCTGCCTCTATTATTTCAGCTCTTTCTACCCAAAGGAACTAAGCTATGCACTGTGTAATATTTTAGGCTTTGCACTGTTAGCTTTGCCATAACCATGTTTAATGGAAGTTTGCCATAACCATGTTTAATGGAAGTTTGCCATTATTCAAGTTCTGAAGAATCCTGAATCACTTCACAATCATTATACAAACTATTAACTGGGGTTTCTCTATTAAACACCCAGAGGCATCTGCCCTTAAGGCTGCTCATTGTTCCTTTTTCCCCATTATGTCTATTTTGAAGTCACAATTGTGGGGTTTTTTTAAATTATTATTTTCTGAGGCTCAATATGAAAATTGCCTAAGGAGGATGAAGAGAACTCAGTCTTTAAACATTAGATTAGTATGTACCACTGTACCATATCTTGAAACCACCCCATTTGGATACATGATACAATTATTTTCTAGGTAGTTACATAGATGACTGAAAACATTGTCATGAGTCTCACCAAGCTAAACCCATAAACTTATCTCCTGAAAGAGGGAAATGATCAAATTATATAGTGTTATAATGTAGTGTTATAAATGGAGATAACTGCTGAGTCCATGAGCGCAGAAAAAGGTAGCCTGGCACTGGTTTGGTGTTATATGTCACCCATTAGCAAAGCATCGAAACTCAGATCATCTCTGAAAAAAAAAAAAAGGAAAAGCATTTTATCTTTGTCTAGATAACTGCACTTACACCAAAGGTGCATCTCTATCTAAACCATATTGATGTATATCAGTCCCAGGCAAAGAATTCACACATCGGTTTGAAAATGTGTCTTCTTGCAGTGTACTCTGGACCCCAGATCTCCTGCTGAGAATGTCTGCACATAGCATCCATTGGAGTCTGAGTAGTTACAGATCCATTATTCAGAAGAAAAAGATAAAAACTTAAGTTTATATTGCAAAACCATCAGATTCAGGATCCAGGGTATGGGAAGCCCAAACTTCAGTGAGCAGAAAGGTAAACATGCACTGTGCAATATAAATATACTCAGAGGCAACTGAGGAAAGTCTTGAAGTGGGAACTTGTGCACAGGAGATAAATAATAATAAAAGCCCTCAGCTTAGATTTTTCTGCTGGTTGATTTATTTTGTAGTTGCTCTAAATCCCTCTCTTTACCCCACTTAATACTTAGAGCATAACAATTTAGGTATCCTTCAAAGCATTGTGAATTCTGGGTGCCAGACAGCCAGCATTTAGGGTTTGCAACACTGAATATTTTATTGGATTTTTGATTCTTTTGCCAAGAAAAATCTTAGTTTTGCTACAGGATGCTGTGAGCAGGAGTCCTATAATTAGTCCTCCTGCAGTCATCACCTTCTCCAAAACAAAACCGTGACCTAACCAGGCTGTCCACATGAGCCTTTATCATCTATTTTGATTCTGTAACCCTAATGCTCTATGAGGACTGTGCCAAACATTCTATAACTTCCCTTGGCTGCAGGCCAGATCAAGAAAATGGGTGATTGCTACATTCTATATAGCTCCATGACCTCTCTGAGGCTAACAGCAAATTGCCAGCACAGCTGTCAGCTGGGAGGTTTGTATTTGGTTAAACACAAATGTCAATAATAATCAGCATCTGTTGTGGGTCCTACACTTCTGGGCACATCTTCAAGAGTGCAGTACAGCTCTAAAAGAAGCCACTTATTTAGCCACCTAAATGTGCATCAGGAGTGCCCTTTTTTGTTGATGCTGTATTTTTGCTGTTAGTATGCATGAGCAGTGATGCTTCTTCCTGCCTGTTCCAGCTACCTTAGAGTAGGGATCACTAACATGTGGATAAGAGGAAAAGTTTCTATTAAAAGGATTATGTTTTAATCCACAGTGAATTTCTGTGCTACATGACACTGAGTTATATTTGAACACTATCTGTCCTTTTCCAAAAGTAAATGAAGTCTTAGGGAGGACTCTAAGGCGCTAACTCTGCTGCTTATCATTCAGTTTATATTTAAAATGTCATAAAATATCTTGTAGTTTCTGACTAGAAGAAACTGTGATATCAGTCTGGCTTCTTGTATGGTGCCTTTTGCTAAACACTTTACCTACTGAAATCAGCTGTAGATAAAGGGCATGGCACAGAGATAGCAGGAGACACATAAATGCCCATAATGACAGAGAACCAACTAGGTCAGATCTGCTTAAATGATCATACAGACAGTCTCATGTCTCTCACCTCATGGAGAGACCAGGGAAAAAAAACCATGGTTACTTACAGATTGAGAAATTGCACTCAAGATCATTCTGAAAGCAACCAACTTGCATCTCCCAGTCTCCCACCATGCAGGTACATTCCAGGTGATTCCCATTAGCCTCCAGAAAAAACCCACCATCCCCAACATTCATTGTTCAGAAAATATTTCATATTGATCCCTGGATCATCACATTTTGAAAAATATACCAAGAACAGAGCTCATCTTAAGTTACAGTGATCCACTATTCAAGTGAGGAATGAGTTCTGAAGAAATTCCCTCAGTTCCTGTGAACTGCTATTCCCCCATGGATATCCAGGTAAATTCAGTATAATCTCTTTAATCACAGTTTCTGGTATCAAGGATGACAATATTACACCTGGACATAAACGGAAGCAGGTTACTCTTTATACTCAGAGTGTTTCCAGTGCTTCAGCACTGCACTGTGCTTGCTCACTATTCCTGGCCAGGATTTATGGTTATGTAATAGTTTGCTTAAACAAGGATTCCTGTGATATTTTTAGCCAGCTTTTCTTTCTGTTTTTACCTCCCCTTTTAGGCCAGAGATTCAGAACTCCTCTAATATTTAGCCTCAGGATAGACTTGCTCCCCTTTCTCATTTAGACAAGAACATTCTCATTTCGTTCCTTTACTCCTGCTTGTTGAACAGTTACTGCTGACGGAGTTTGCACTGGGCAGAAGAGGTGGCTTTGTAAACCTCCTGAACACCTGCCCAGGGCAGAGACACTTGGCTCATGAAAGATATCACTGAAATCATGGAAAACCAAAAATATCATTTCTCCTGCCTCTTTTGAAACCCAGGCTACAACTCTTCTAGAGATATAACTATGGTGAATTCATTTTTTTCTGCTCTTGAAGACTTTCTGTACAGTCTCAGATACAGACTCCAGACTCATTGTCAGCCTGCAAGGACACTAGGGAGGTAGAGAAAAGTAATTTGATGCTTACACATGACCTATATTTCTCAAGATAGGTTAAGAATCAGCATCCTGCCAATGTTTTATTTACTCTTAGACTTCATGCTTCCTCCCATTTCAGCTTTAAATATAAAATTCTTATTGCAAGCAGTTTTCAAATGGCCAGTTTTACTGTCCACCAAAAAATAAGCATCTTCAGGTTCATTTGTTGTCTGAGCTTTCAAAATCAGTGTAATAGATTCTAAAGGAAAGTAAAAGACATGTCTGTAGCTGACTACATCAGTGTGCACATACCACTCTCTTTAATACCAAAGGAATTTGTTATGTTCTCTGTTATTCCTGAGACCACATAAATTACAATAATAAGACAGCTAAAATAAAGTGTTACCAAATCTTAATCTCTAAAAGTGGTATGAAATATTTTCCAGTAAATAAAGGCAGAAAGAGCTAATGATCGAGAGCTTTTAGTCTATTTATGTGAATGACTAATATAAACCCAGATTTTAAATTTTGAACAATAATAAAAGTTAGTGGTCTAGAAAATAGTCAGCCTAACAAATGTATACATTGCTCTCCAGCTGAAAATGTGGTGTTTGTTAGTCAAATATTTTGGTGGGGGAGATTCACTTTGCAGCTTGGGCATCTCTTTGTTAACTTCAAAGGAAATGTAGCTATTTCTGGTTGTTATTGTAAGAAATCATTCCTAGACCTAGACCTCTTTGGAAAGAATACTAACAATTTCAAAAGTCATAGGCCAGTATTGACATGAGCTTTGAAAAAGGATCACATTCAGTGTATAAAGTCGAGAGCTTTCTTTCCAGGTGTGGGCACTGAAGGATTCACTTTTATTTTTTTGCTTCCCCTTAGCTAATGTAATTGTGGAAGAATGAGCAAACTCACCTTTTCATCAGTCAGAAAGAAAAGGAGGATTTGTTTCATATTGAGGATTTTGTGCCTTCTTTGAGACGTGCAGGACGTAGGAACACTGAATAGATGACGCTTAAACCTTAGATGTTTGTGACAGATTAAAGAGACACAGTTTTGCATATATCCACTTCATATTGTAAATAAAAGTATCACTCTCACAGTTTTTCCTAGGAGATGGGCTGATCCTCCCGAATGTCCCCATTAGTTAATTTATAAGTGATGTGGAAGAGGGGAATAGCTGGGCTCTGAATAAAGCACCACGTCCACCAAGGAGATACCTACAACCACCGTCCCAACTCCTGTGGAAGACACCATGCTGCTTTATGCAAAGGAGAAAGTTGACACAGTCAGGCTTCGTGGCCTGTTGGATGCCTTTAGTTGAATGTAATGCATAGCTTTGACAATCTCTAGGCCAAAGTGTTTCCAAGCAGCACCGGTGTCACGCTGAATCTCCTAATGTCAGGAAACAATCCTCAGCCCAATGCCTGATTACTTTTTTCCTAGTCTAAATCTACAGCTGATATCTGTAGCTACATGCATCAACATTGCACATCACAGGAGCCTCTTAGCCCTGAGATCCACCTGAGAGTGTGTCTCAGGGTTATGCATTTGCCTTTCCTGGAGCAATTTGGATTTCATAAGCACCATTTAGGCATGGGCAAAGCAGCATCCCCTGTTGCCTTCCCCACCCACCAGACACCTCCACACCTGGACAACCCCAAGGGCAGCAGGTAGCTCCTGGCTGGAAACAGAGGAAAGACAGGGCAAGGGGAAGTCCAGGAAATCCAAGTGACATCTCATGGTCCAACAAGTCATCACGAGACTATGACTAAACCTTGTCTTAAAAATTACAACTTTTACATAAATTAAATTAAAAATTACATATAAAAGTTCTCCCTGAGCATTACATTTGTACTGTGTTCTCATCAGGTATTCAGGCATGCTAACATTGGCTCTGTCCCTAGATATTGGTGGTGAATCTCAACACTCACCTGAATGCTGAGATTCACCTGCCTGGTAGTCATTTTGTCAAGGGATTTGAGATGCTGCAGGACACCCAAGGCACCTTCACTGGACAGGGAGGACCAGTGCGGATACCCACGTTCTTCTGGAGGTGGGGGGCCCATGATCATCAGGTAGCTCAGACATTGCTTCACACTTGTGTGTGTGCAACTGAATTGAACACTGACCGTCCCTGGTTTAGATGCAATAGAAAATTTAAATAGTTTTTATTTCTTATGATATAGTTTCAGAATGTTTTTATTCTAAGTCTGAGTCTTGGAGACTTTGTCTGATGCCAACTGAAAATCTTAGTGAAACTAATTCCTTCTCTTGTCCTCTGCAGTCACTTGATATTTGCTGCCTTGACAGATTTTGTACTTCTTGTCATTTGTTCTTGGCTCAGCAGATGAAGATTAGTTTAGAAACAAATGAAAGAGGAGTAAAATGCAGATGCTAAATAAAGTAACACATGTTAATGGGCATCCTACAATTTCTTCCATTTTAGCCAAAATTGTCTCTAACGGTGAATGAAAGGAAGAGGAAGGGAAGCAGATGTTCCTACTGTCTGTAGCAATTGATTGTAAATTGGCCTGACACTTCCCCCAAAGATTTTGTCAAGAACATTTGATTCAGTGAATCAGACCCAAATCCTGAGTTGAAGCACCAGTATCTCAGCCACAGCTATCAACCACTTGGACCTGACATGCAGGGGAAACAACCAACAAATCAGGGAAATATTTCAGCTTTACATAGACTCTTTTGCCACAGGCAAAGAATTCAAATCCTAAAGTAATCCTGTAGGATATCTACATCTCACATTGATAGTCCTGGGAGTTAGCTATAGACCTCAGAGAATTAAATTTAAGCTTCAAGCAGAGGTTCACTCTAGAGCATGTTCCCTCCATCTGGGAGAAGCTGTCACCTCAGTCCAGATGCAGGAGAAGACAGGAATAATAGATGCCACAAGTCAGTTGTGGGGCACGTGCTGAGCTAAATGAAAGGAGAAAATGGAGAGAAAAAAAAACCCCAAACTAACCAATTCCAGTTAAACTTTAACAGAAGTTTAGATTTAAAACTGTTTCAGTCATTGGAATTAGGTTCAACTGAAGGT
This sequence comes from Psittacus erithacus, assembly GCA_009867235.2. Taxonomy (NCBI): domain Eukaryota; kingdom Metazoa; phylum Chordata; class Aves; order Psittaciformes; family Psittacidae; genus Psittacus; species Psittacus erithacus. The sequence continues at coordinate 50,859 of WYDI02097406.1, read as the reverse complement.
GCTGAAGTCTTATAATGAGATAAAAGTAGACTTAGTTCTGAGTCTTAGTTCTGAAACACAATTTAAGGGACAAAATAGGAAAAGATTATTTTAATGCAAACAATTATTTTAATGCATAGCAGTGAAGATGTGCAGAAACGCTACTTTAGCTTGTCAGAGAAACAAATTGGAATAACAGTCACACTTCCCATACGCAGAACATAAATAAATACACTCAAAAGAAAACTAAGAACCATATGTCCTCATTTAGAAGAATGAGGAAAAAGTTTCACAGCCAAAGAAAGGATAGTAGAGAAAATGGCATGGAGAGAAAAATATTAAAGAAATGGGTTATAAAAGCTGTTGCCAGAATGTTGCATAATGATCACTTTTATGAACAAAGGGAACTGGAAATGTTTCTTGGAAAGCAAAAATGCCCTTTTGCTTTCCAAGAAACTTCCATCAAGTCAGGAATGTGGCATGATTAAAAAGGAGGAAGGTTTTCTCCCTCTGAAGCAATGCATATCAGGCACTTTACACACTCTTCAGGAAGTGCACATGCTCTCCCAGCTATTCAGCACACCTCATGTTCTGTACATTTTCTGTCAGCTCTGGGACTTGAGCCACACACCTGAAGGATGATGGAACTTGGGAGCTGTCAAGTTCAGATTTCTAGAGAGATAAATTATATTCAAACGGAGTCTGGAATCATGATTATTTTTGCCAGCAAATCTGGGAAATTTCACATTTTATTTTCCTGATCTTTTTTTCTGAGATAAGAGGGAATGGGCAGGGTTCATGGTGCAAGGAGAGGTTTTTCTACCAAATAAAGACCCACTGGTGCAGACGAGTGTTTTTCATGCCCTGAGGTACAACCACTGAGGGAGCTATAATCAAATCTAAAGAAAATTAAGGTCAGCTAATAGAAGTTTGCAGCTATTCAATTTCCACCCAAAGGGAAAAGAGATTATCACTGCTGGTGCAGATGCAAGCACATGTTCTTCCTTCTCCTGCCTCATCTCCCCTCCTTGTGAAGGAACTGCTGGCTGGAAAACATAGCTCCTTGGCAGGCACTAATATTGCAGACGGTAATTACAGGCTGTTCCTGGATGGTAATTCCATGCTGTATGTTGTACTAGCTCTGTCAGTCAAAGGAGCACTCTCTGTATTCACATGCCCTGGCAGCCCAGCTGCGTGCTTCCTCTGCTCACACTAGTTCACAGCCATCTTCGATTCACAGCCATGGCTGCCGCATTCAGGACAGTCTGTGTTGAGGTCAATATACCTCAAAATGCTTATTACACTGATGGAAAAACATTCCTTTGATGAGTTAAAATCTGAAGGAAAGAGTGGAGTCCTGTGATGGGGAAGAGATGATTAAGACAGATGAGCCCAAAAAGCAAATACAGAGGTAACATACCTTAAGAATGTTTTTCTTGCCTCACTGAGATAAAGGATGCTTTCTCGTTTTGAACAATTTCCATTTCTGTGACTGACCTGCTCTCCCATAGCAGTCTTTCAGTGAGTATTAAAGAGGACAGGGCACTGAGGTTATGTCTTTATTGGTAAACCGACAGTACATTTATGGTGGTAAAAAACATGGACCACTGCTGGCTGTGAAGCTGTATGGGACCTGCATAGTTGTTCCCTGACACCCACCAGAGGGAGCAGCTGCAGCCAGCCCCCTTAGCAGCAAGACGCCCCAGTACCTACCACGTCCTGCATGATGCCTGGGCACTCATAGCAGAAAATCACTGACAGCAAGCTGCAGTCACGCCAGTCTTTACAGCTTAATGTTTGGGACAATGCAGCACTGGGGCCCTATCCCCCTAGTTTAAGTAGAGGCACAACTAAAAAGGCTAGGAATCATAGAATCATAGACTGGTTTGGATTGGAAGGGACCTTAAAAAATCATCTAGTTCCAACCCTCCTGCCACGGACAGGGACATCTTCCAGTAGACCAGATTGTTCAAAGACCCATCCAGCCTGGCCTTGAATGCTTATAGGAGGTAGCCATTAAATTCTTAACATGGTTTTGGCTCTCCTAGGCAAGGTGTAGGCACAGTTCATGGTTCAGGAAAGACCAGTAATTATACAAGTTAGCGGTATGGACCACTAGGGCCATTACATGCCAGCTGCAGTCAAAGCCTAATAATATATTAACACAGATATAATAAGCCTGCAAGTTCGTGTTCTCCTAGGCTTGGAATACTGATGTCCCAGGTCTCACTGCTGACAGGACTATATGGATTCTACAGACTGGTAAGAAGAGTCACTAATATTCTTCATAGCTGAAGGGAAACCCTTCAATAGCATTCCTCCTGCATGAGGAAAGTAAATATTTAAAACTTAGCCTGAGGTATGATTTTATATCTTCTGCAAAACAGTAAGCTAAATTCACAAAGTAGAGTTTCTGGTCAAGCTATTAAATAACAAGATACTATGCTTTGAGAGAAAACAGGCCAAATTGCATCAAGAATAGTCTATGATGATTTATTTTACAAGAAGGCCCAATGAATTCCTATAACTTAATCTAAGATCATGTCTTCATTAGAATTTTAGTCCAGATCAGGAGGGTGTTTTGTTTGCATTTCCCATGATTTGATTCACTTAATGAGGAGCTCTTTTAGAGAATAAAGAGTTTGCTTTGGATGAAACCAGAAAGTAACTCCTTATGGGCTTCAAAGACAAGTGGCAGTTCAGTCCAGGGGCCCTGCCCTGGACTGAAACCAGGGCATAACCCAAAGTAAAACCCATTGAAGTGTGTATGGTATAAATGTTAACACCAAAAGGTACACGGATCTGCTCCCAGTATCTGCTTTACCTGTTGTTGTAGACATACCCTATAGTGCTTTCTGTCAATAGCTCAGATATTATTGTCTTTTTAAAAATTTGAAGAATAGTAGATAGAAGGGGCAAAGCAGAACTTTAAAATGTATTTTGAAACTTTGGGAAGAAGAAAGCCCCAAGCATTGTACTATAACACATCTAAAGGGAAAAACCCCAATCCTTTAATATTCATAGGGGAGCTTGCATTATTTATATTATTTTTGTTATCCTGAAGCAATGAACTTGGCATTACTTCCAACCAGCAAGTTGCCAAAAATTTAACATTCCAATAGACTGAGACAGATTTGTCTTCTATGGATTACCCTCACAGTGCAATATTTAATATCTGCAGAAACACATGATACAGGAGTCTGTGAAGCTGTGCAAAACCACTGAGCTTTAGGTAGTCATCATTCTAATTTCTTCATTACTCACACATTTCAACTAAACATTAGTCAAAAATGCTTAAAACCTACCAAATGGACAGTAAGGGAATCATTAATGATCATCATTTATGAGCATCTGGAATGACAAATCTTGGGGTTTAGATTTTTAGGGTGTTTGGAAGTCCCCAGAGGAGATCAGGGCATAAGCATCCTTCATTACAGTGGCTGCAGTTTTTGGTAGCAGATTCTTTGAGCCAGTACTAAAACCACAACTGAGAGATTCACAAATTAGTTGTAAGCTGAATGAAGAAAAATGTTTTCTTTTCCTATCAAGGAGTTTCAGCTGTAGAAGGATCATCAGTCACAGTGGTTAAATATTCTCTTGTGACTTCCAAATAGAGGCAAATGCATCGCTGAGTTTTATTTTTTCACAAACAAGATACTGTCTGCGCACGGTACCAGTGAATCTGCTAGTCAAACACTTAAGAGCTCACAGAATGCATTTATCTATGAAGAAAGGTGTTATGTACTATTCACAGGCTTTGTAAAACAAGAACTGAATATGGAGTCAATTATGCTGCCTCATGTCATAGTAGAAGCATGTATTCTTTCATAAGGGCACAATAACACTTGAGATAATGTCATAAAGTCCTAACACTATATGCATGTACAGTATTATTCTTCCTTTATTGCTAAGCAGAAAAAATGTAAAAAATAATAACTGAGCTAAGTCCTAAGGTTATGTCCTTTCCTGTCTTTGCAGATCATCTACTCCTTTCAGTATTTCTCCATCTATATACATACAGTATTTGCAGTCTGGAACCACTATACAGGACCTTATGTCTGAGATGTTGGAATAGGTAAAAGAAAAAATCTAATACAATTGAAAGGCTACATCTGAAAAGGACAGCTGAAAGTGCAAAAGATGCAGAGACAAGAAACAAATCAGAATAGCTTGTCTGGAAATGAACTGGGGATGAGCAAAATGCACAATGATTGAGGTCTTGAAACAAGATACTACACAGCATTTACAAGACGTCCAATGTCCAAGAGGTCAAAAGAAATCAAATGAGCATACTGAGATTGTTGGGGTCTACTTTCCAACTGATCTGTATGCTTATTTCCTAGCAACAAATGACCCTTTCAAGAAAGAAAGAATGGGTGACACTTTTCCAAACAAAGGAGACAGCTGAATGGAAACCTGGAGGACAAAGTGAATGGGTTAAGGCAGGGGAAAGAAAAAGGAAGCCAAAACTGGAGTAGACAATATGATAAATGCAGCACAAAAGGAGCCTGGCTAGAGAAGTCCAAATGATGCCAGATGACTTATTGGACTAATGTGAATATGAATAAAAAACAAATTCACCCTTCAAAACATAAATACAACAGGTATGCACATCAATGTTCTGCAGCTGGTGTGCTATAAATAGCATAGTAAAGGTAGCTGGAGGTCAGAAACCACTGGAAGACATCTAAGGGCATGGTCAAGGCTGAGAAAAGTCCAGCTCCTGCAAACTACACAGAGCTGAATTTGAGTAAATACAGGAGCACAACAGTGGTGTCAGGAATGAGGTGGTCATGGGAAGGAGAGCAACAGTTCCCCTGCACCACTCTGGTCACTGTGTCTCTTGGAAAGCCTCTTCTTGTCACCAGCACAGGTACAGTTATATACTCTACAGCTACATTTCAGACTTGGCAGTATCATCTCAGACAGATGTTTTATCCATAATTCCAGTTGTAGTATCCTCAAAGTATAGTAAACAAGATCTTGCTGGCTGTTTTCCTACATCCTGGATCCATTCAGGAGATCTTATGGCTAGATCATTTCACAGCTGCTCTAGGGGTTCTGTAGATTGTTACACCAATGTTTACTTTTCAGAAGGAGAAACCAAGCGCATTAGACCCAAGTCTCAGAAGCTTTGTTTCTTCTGGCTTCCTCCTATGAGGGCTTAACAGGCTGAAACAAATGAGAAAGATGAAGACAACACCGTGCTTCACGTAGTGTCATTAAAAGATCAGAGCAGGCAACATCCCAACAGTCAGTGGAGCATAAGGCAATGATGCAGCTACCAGATGCTTCCATTGGTCCACTTCCCTGCAGAAGGGCAGGGTATGAAAATTTTCAAAGGCGGTGTGTGGCTTAGGAGCTCATGTTTCTTCTTCAAGGCAATGTAAGGCTTGAAAACAAGGTCCAAGTTCTTCCATCATTTAGACAGCCTGAAAAATGCGGAGGAGTACTCAGAACTTTGGAAGTGAGGAGCTGAGCACCTTTGCATCACTGAAGGCAATGAAACGAAAACCCTGAAAAAGAAGGTCCCATTAAAGCAACATGAGATTGCTCAGGTCCTGGAAAATCCTATATACTGACTGCCTTTGAAAAATTGTGACCAAACTGCTGTTTTCTGCCTGTAATCATGCATCACATAAATTTGGATCTCAAAATGACACCACACAGAAAGTGTCAGTCTGGACTGATTCCAAGTGCTACATTTGGTCATTTCTTTTCATTTGAATCATATGCAAAAAAAGTGATCTCAGGTTGCTATGAAGAAAGACAATTCATAGTATACAGTAATGGTTATATGTAGGAAGGTCATCTAGGGGTTTTTTTAGGTAGATACACTAATGTATTTAAAAATAGATAATACAATTAAATAGCTTTTATTAGCTATTAGAGGCCACATAAAAGTAGTTCTCTCGCTATATCAATACTGTTCTGTACAAGGAAGCCAGATTTTATTCTGCTCTGCGAGTAATGGTGACAGGTACATGTTAGTTTATTCCTGAGGCTCTAAAAGTGAGAAGTCACACTGTAATTTTAGGGGTTTTCACAGCGGTTGCTTTTAGAGGATTAAATTTCCATTTGAAATGTCAATGAACTTCATACAGAATGATCAAAAGAACCTGTCTTCCTCTTTTCTTAACTTCCCTACGTTGATTGAACTCATCTTGCAAAGGTACAATGTTCGACTCACTTGATTTCATTAAATTAATTCGGCAGAAGCATAAGAAAGTAACTTCAGGCATTCAACATTTGTAGCAGTAGAATAACAAGCATACTCTATGCCAGGATGCTTACTTCACCAAGAAACCAATGGCAACGTTTTAACAGAGGTATCAACATTTACCTTCTTGGCAACCAGCAGCGCCAGACTCAGATTTATATAACTTCATGGAGCTGGATTTTGAAGTTTCCAGATCAACTGGAAACTTCATATAAAAATATTGGCAGAGTATATCTTGAAAATGGCTCTAAAAACATCATCTTGCCATCTTTATCAGGAAGATTGCAACCATGTTTTCTGGAAAAGCAACATTCCTGAGACGTCCCTTTCACAGCACAGTGGAATAGAAGGAGGAGTAGAGCATGGCACTGACTTCGCTTCTGCCAAATAGACTTGCTGAGGTAGCATGGGTTTCTCACGGAAAGCCCTGTAAAGCGCTCCCTGCCCAAATTGCTTGGGCTGGAGAGTCACGTTGTTTTCATCCCTGGCTGGATGAGAAACACTGGAGACAGAACTCACACTGCTGAATTCAGCGAAGAGAGACAGATCATTAGTCAGTCAGCTGTGAAATGTAAATAATTTTTGCCTTTCAGAACATCCTCCCTAATTCTGTCAAAATCCATCATACGCAACTGCTTATTCAAGCAAAAAGCAGCACAAAGTAACGCCAAAAAAATTCCCCAAACTTACAGCCTAGCAGTGAACATCTTCACTTCAGTCAGTCATTCTTCTCATGACACTTTTGCAAAAAATACTGTTTTGCCAATATCAGTCTATCCTGAACGCTTTTCAAATAACAAAACCTGAACCTTTCAAAAATTAGAGGTCCAACCTCTGGTCTCCCTTATGAAGAGGGAATTGGGAGCCCACTGGCGTCACAAGCCAGGTTACTTAATTCTTAGTTGCAATCAAGAGTAACATTTGGCCCACAGTCAGTGCAAAACTCAATAAAGGACAAACTACAACCTAGATTTATGCGCTAGAACAGGCATTATGTTGGGTGTAAAACACACTCACTACCGGGCACACATCTCTGAAGAGTTCCCAATGTATTTTCCAGGAGGGAGATGACCTTTCTGGAAGTCTCCCCTCTGCCTTTGCTGGAGTCAGAAAAGGAGAAGGAAAATCAGCTTCAAGTACCAGCTATTGTCTGGGTCTTAAGTTCTCACTTCCCCCTTTGAATTCACAAGATGATTACATGGAAAGCTGAATTTTATTATATTTCAAAGACGCAAAGTGATATGACAGTGCACACTGCTGGATGCTTTCAAAGGTCCAGTCCAACTGAAGCAAGACAACACCTAGGGAAACATTTCAGTCTCCTGTATTGAGCACAGACACAGAACTATGTACAAAACCCAGTACTTTGAACATCTGGCTTTCCCATCACTGCCGGACTCCATCAGCAAAAGTATGACTGTGAGTGCTTCTTCAAGATCTTTGTAGAGAGAAACAAAGTTTCAAAGAACATTTATATGAAACTTCACAATTTTGATCAAAAATAGGTTTCTTTAAGCCAAATTTTGGTTCATAAAAAATAATATATATATAATAGCCTTAGCTGAAAGTTGGAAGGGCTATAAAATGACGTTAAATGTAAAGACAGTATCATTTTACTAATAGAAGAAAATAATGCCATATAAACACTGAGAAACAACTAAGTATGCTAAATAAATCACTGGAAAGATAGAAAATACAACTTAATCTGAATGTCTATTTAGATACAAAAGCTGTCAAAAAAATGCCTGCTTTTAATAGGTAGATAAATTGTTCTCAGGCATAATTGCAGTAAGATTGTCTATGGAGACAAAATCTTCTAGATGTCAGGATTGAGCCTGCTTTAAACTTCACATTTAGCACTTTTTGTCTATTTTATCTTTCTTTTACTTACTAATTCTTGCCATAGAATATCTTCCCCAGTTACTGGGAGGTTCTGACAGGGAATCTTTACAGAAGCTTTCAAACTTAATGTTTTGGCCAGTGACATTGAATGCTTTCTTTAATCTCCTGCCAGCAGAAAGAAAGCAACTACCGTGTCCCATGTTAGCAGCAAAGAAACAGCTGTCCAGTTTAAATGTGACTGCTGGCATCAAATTTCAGAAAGTAACCTTTATCCTGAATTTTTTTCCACAGCTTTCCCCTGTGTACACAATATACTCATATGACCCACTGGTGAATTCAGGACGTCACTTCTCATTAAGAATATTCTTGTACTGATGAGCATTAGAAGAAGTATGGCTATTTTTTAAACAAAGAAGCAAGCAATTCACAGCATATTTCCTTTTAGGGATTGACTAATTAATTAATTAAAATTCATTTTAGAGACACAGCTTCCCTATCCATTCTTGTTGTACATCTCCTAGTGTAGAAGTAAAATCAGACTTAGAACACTAATCAAGTTATTTTGTCTGTTCATACATCTCACAACTTAAAGATTTTTAGTTAGCGTGGTAATTGATTAAAACTTCTGAGAATCATAGAATCACAGAATCGTTTAGGTTGCTCCATGAATTAAAGTAGCAGTTCAGCATCTCTTTCCCCTATTCTGTGTTCATAAACTTGTTAAGAATATACATTACAATTCTAGTTTTTGTAAGAGTTCTTGTATTACAAGGTCATTAAATGCTCAGATAATGCTGGAGTTTGGCACAGAACATCTCCTGCTTTATGAAATTAAAGCAATTCAATCCCGCTGACTGAGTTCCCAAAAAATATCTGCCAAAAGAGGAACAACTGTGTTGAGTTTGCCAGTGGTGTAATGGGTAGTTGCCATTTGAAAGAACAGATAGCATGCAACTAAAGGATGTGGGGTTTTCCCTCAGAGGTGATAAGATTTGTCCTGGGAATCAGATTCTTTAAAAAGAAAAATCCAGTTGAATACTCCTTTTCAGGCAGTGTTAAACAACCGGGTTACAAAAGAACTCTTGTTTCTTATTCCACAAATCCTTGGCCATAGACGAGGTGGTGCGCAGGCATCTGGAACCACAAAATTAAGCTTTAATGAAGGCAGAGTGCAAGTAATCACTTCATTCTCCAATGGCAAATTAAAGTTTGAACATTAGTATTTATTATAGATATTTTAGAATGGAGAATCAGTATTTATAAGAGTACTGTAGTTAGAAGCTTGAGTGAGTTTGTGAGAGATAAATTAGGACAGAGGCTGTATGGTAATTCATCTTAGGTATTTCTGGAAATCATGTTTTTTCTTCCAATTCAGTAGGCTTTCTTAAAAGACTGCAATGGAAACAAAAGCCACAGCCCCAGTAATACTATCCTATGATATAGAATAGGTAGAGACCAGACTGTAATCTTCTAACAAAGGTGACCACATATTCACAAAAACAGTTGTACAGGTTTTGGTGGAGCCATTTGCACAAGGTTTTGCTCATTAATCTCACCCTAGAATTTCTCAGGAGCACAGGAGAGGGAATGGCAGTGCTGGGTTACACACACTATTTGTAGGAGTGCCATCATAATGTAGCAGAATCATATTGGTAGGAGGGCATCTGATGTAAAGAAGCTTGGACACATTAAGGAAGAAAAAAGTGCTTTCTAGATAATCTTTGACATTAGTTCCTATTTGACAAGACACCTTTCAGAATAATTTCACTTTCAGAATAAGTCCTTATGTTGCATACCACTGAATGTACTAATTTTCTTTCCAGGATAATATAGATTTATTTCTTAATTTTTAACTTTCATGCTAAAATATAGTACACCTAATGTTCTTTTACCCTGCCTTTTCCCTTACTCATGTGCTGCTCTTTCCTGTGCTTCTCAACAGCCACCTCGGGGTACACAAATGCCACCCTGTATCCAGGATGGCGCAAATACTGCTCACTTCCAGCCACAGCCTGGGCGCTACAAGGGCAGGCTCAATGCTCAGTCTCTCCCTCAATCTTTGTATTAGATCAGAAAGACAGAAATAAATCCCCATGTTACATTGTAACACATGTATTTCTAGTACCAAAGCATGTAACTTTTTATCTCTGACAAATATATAGGAAAGCAACAGATGAGTGTATGTGAAAGCACTTGGTGCAGAAAGTAAGAGGGAGAGAAAGAAATCTACCTCTTGCATAAGCCTGCTGGTCTCCAGCAAAGCTGGCGCACAAAATGTTTTGTCTATGCTTCTTAGAAACCGTGGAACTTACAAAAACATGTAAAAGCAAACTGTTTGGTGGATTGCTTTGAATACTACAGGCTGCATCTAGGTTCAGGGTAGGGAGTGTTTGCAGCCCCAGTTCCCTGGTCTGGATATTACTGGAGACAACCATGAGTCCTGTTTTTCTGCCCATGGAAACCAGGGGACAAGGAGAGGTGCGGGGCTGGAGGCTCAGGTACATTACTGCATCCAAAAGGGTGGGCACATACATCATACTAGTCTCTTTTTCCAAAAGCACTGCAGAAAACGCAACTTAATATCAGGCTGCTGATGTTCAAACATATTCTTCCTCTTTTTGCATAATTAACAATTTGTGGTGATTCAATCACTATTACTTACCCTGCAGCGTAGGTACCATAGTATCTAAAACACATGACCGAGTTCTTGCCTTCTCTGTTGTGACTGCTTTGCAATAACACAGTCTGAAATAGTAGCACACTCTACAAACCAAGAGAAGATTTCTTTCACAACCTGTGCATCTTACATTTAATTACAATTTAAAAAGAATTTTTTCCATTAGTTTTGTTACGCAACTGCAATCAGAAATCAACTACTGCAAAAGTATCTTTTACAGGCAGTTTGCAATTAAAAGGCATCTACTTGCGCATCTATGTCAAATCAAGGAGCTTCAAACTCATCATAACAATGCTCAGCATCTTCTAGTTTGTTTAGTGTTTTTTTCTCCCAAGTGCTGTGCAACCACCCACTAATTAATACTCATAACAATGAGAAACAGAAAGGTTAGATTTATTTGGAGTTGTACAATGAATCAAATGGCAACACTGGAAGTAGGATTTCTGAGGATGTGATTCTTAGCCTTCTGCTCAATTCCTAGCTTCAGTTAACTTTGCACATAGAATTCATTTGCTAATTTTGCTCCCAATTATTTTTCTCCCACCCTTTTCCCCTTCCTTTCCTCCCCCTGCAGTAATTCCTATTTGCTGGTGTAGTGCCTGCAATGCAGTCAACACTTTACAGACATGCAACCAAGAAAAGTTATTTTGACAAGGCTGCCTATAAAAATATATTGCATGTCTGAGATTACTGTGGATTACTGAGGCTGTGAGATTTTAAACATTGGTATGCACAAAGTATTCAGTATAACTGTGTAGATTGATAACAACAAAGTTGACTGTTTTCTCTTCCTTAATGCAATTTCAACTTGTTGCTTCTTCCAGTTACTGAGTGCAGCATGCTCAAAGTCAGTAAAATTGGAGTATCACTGACCATGGAAGTTGTTAAAATTGTATGTTTTATTCCCATTCTGAGCCTGATCCTAGTCTCATTTAATTATAGATTTTTACCTGTGTAACAGTGAAGATGAAACAATTGCCAGCTTCCAGTAATGAAAGTAAGAAGGGGGTTTAAAAAAAGTGTTTTTATATCTCTGTTATTCTCTGATTCCTAGGAACAGTAAGGCCCATGCAAAACTAATATCACAGTTGTTCTCATATTTATCAGAAGTCTGTATTTATAAATGCACACTGTATATATACACACACTATGGAAATATGTGTTTATTCTATATATTTATATCCAAAAACTTCCAGATGTTTATATATTGTAATAGATTATATTTTTAAGAGAATTGCGTATGTTTTTGATAGAAAGTACTTTACAAAACTATCAGAAGTTAGCTTCTGTTAAGTCTGGCTGTCAGATTGTGCCTGCAACTGTCTGTTCTCTTCTGCCATCATGCGGATATTACTGCAGTGCAGAAATACAGCCACTGTTAGAAGAGGATGTCCTTGCGCTGCCTGGGTGCCTTGGCCAAACTGATGCAACTGCCTTTTCACTTCAAAACTGTGTGACAAGATTCATGAAATCCGTAACTCTTCTCATACCTTCAGTTCTTTTGCTATCTAAAAGTTAAAAAATAATTAAAACAAAACAAAATGAAACGAAACTAAATGAAACAAAGCAAAGCAAAGCAAAGCAAAGCAAAACAAAAATAAAATAAAATAAAATAATAAAATAAAATAAAACAAAGCAATAATTAGCCCCAGTCACTTTCCAGCAGAGATGGTTTATTGCAATACAATGCTGTTTGGGATGATTGTGATATTCTGGGTGTTTATTCCAAGGAAGCCCAGAAGTTGAACCTCTCCAGGCTGATTTCTTCTTGTTCTTGGGGACCATCCATATCTCCAGAGCTGCTGCCTTTTCACATGCACCAAAGACAAAGAGGGTACTATATGGATGTGTTCTAAATATGCTTCTTTCCTTTTAGTGCATTAAATCCTATCTCCCTGTCATTATGCTACTGACAAAAGTATCAAATGTAAGATGTATATAATACAGCTACTTCAAATAGAGGCTCTTTTGATTTTAAAACCAGTTAAACCAAAAATGACCCATGTAGTTCCTGACTCAAAGATGTTCTGCAAGTTCTTACTCCTCTAGTAAAGGGATAAAAAAGGGATAATAAAGTATTATTAATACTTTATTTATGACGAAATTATTTAAAAGTCACCTTCTCTTCAGAATTCCTGCATAATGGTATTCAAGTTGCCATAGTTTTTCCCATAAATAGCAGGAAACAAAACTGATACATCTTTTGGATAATGTTGAAGGAGTATCAGCATAGTATATGGTAGCTTTTAAATACTGTATGTGAAGAGGCAGTGTGTGAGGATTTCACCCTTGCATAAACACTAGTATTCTGGGTAAGTGCATATTTTGTCTTTCTACTAAGAATAACAAGAAAAAGAAAAGTAAACTTCTGTCTTCTCATTAAACAAAGGATAAAATAATACTTTAGAAATAAGCTACAGAAGTGTGGGTTTTTTCCCCTGAGTGTATCCTAAGTTTGTAAACAGTTAATATTTTCTTTAACACCAGCTAATCCATAAATATCTTTTTGACCTCTGGGTAACAGCAGGCTAAATACATCTGTATGTCAAACTCTGCAAGTTTTACTTTGATTCACCCACTTTAAGATAAGCCATCGTGTGTGCCAGACAGCTGTTTTTTCTCATAGCTTCCCACATAACTAAAACTTCTGCATAGTTACAAAGCAAAAAATGACACCAGAATCACAGAGATATATGTGCATTGCTCAGGACCAAATGGCTTCTGCTTACTTGCTTCAGCCAAGTATAAGCCGTGAAAAAGAACACTAACTTAGCTTCTAAAAGCAAATGTCTTGTCAGAGTGTTTCACTCTGGTAGTAAACAGTCCATCTTCAGATTTTTCCTCCTTCACGGAGTGTCTGAAGTAAATAGCAAAAATGGTGCAATTTTTACTAAAGGTGGTAAACACAGTTTGAAGTAATCGCTCTCTCCATTGCAGAAACTGCTTTCCATGACCTAGATTGTGCAATATAATGAAAGAGTATTTTAATGCTAAATAATTTCCTGCAAAATTCTCATGGTATATAGCAGAACGTTCTGTATCTAGTCTTACATATCTGCAAGCACTTTGTAAACATTAACACGTTCATAAACATGTTAGCCCTTAAAATTACACAGGTAAATGATCACCATCTTATATCTATGTCCTGTCTATGTTACAACTGAACCTAGAAAAATCTGTTAAGGACAAGAAGACTCTTGGAAGCTTATGTACTATTAGTACGGGCATTTCAGTGATTGAAGTGAAATTTGGTGGCTGAAGTCAGAGGATAATTTAAAAGAGCAACAGGCTGCTCTGTACAGTCAATGGGAAGAGTCAAGACTTCTAAAGGTCAATGTTCCATGTCTGAAAAGAATTAGATCCTTCTAAGGGGGTTTCTGACAGAAAACTAGGAACTGCTTGAAGGAAATCAAAGGAAAACTGTAGAGAGTATGTAAAGACTGTGTTAACTGGGGAAGTGTAGTTAGGAAATAATTTAGCTTCTGTATAGTCTAGAGAGGTGTCACAGAAGCAGGAATTGCTTTGGACAAAGCAAGAATATTTGGTTAGAATGTGATGCCTTAATTTGAGTGATCAGGAAGTGTCAGGAAGATTTTTATTAGAGCACACCATTTTGAAAAGCTCTTATCAAAGCCCTAAAAGCTTTGTAAATGCATCAAGGCCTAAATGATGCTAGAAATACAGCAAAATGCAATTGGAAACCAAAAGCAAAACTACCCCAAGTGTACAATATATACAAATACGTACATGAAATGGTTTGGATTAAAAACCAGGTTTTAGTTTTATAGAGCTTTCACCAAACTGGTAGATATTACACCTGTTTATCATTTTCTTCTGCCAAATAGGTGGAATGCTCAAGAGGGATGGTAACTTCTGCCAAGGTTTACTTAACAAAAAAATGTTTTGCCTGTTATAGCAATAAATAATGCTCATTCTACCATGTTTTCTAAGCAAAGTCGCGACTTCCTTTCATCTTGGTTTTGAGAGACAAACTAAGAAATATTAATAAGGGTTAATTAATCCACATGTAGTCTCAGCAGACACTACAGCTCAATAGGAAGCCTCGCAGGAGACAGAACACTTGGGCTCTACTCACTGCCAGCATCTTAGCTCATGCATTTTACATGCAATCAGCATTGTATAAAAAATACAGTGACTAAGAAACACAGAAATAACTATTGCAAGAAGGAACCTAAGGTCAAACCTTCTCTCAAAAGGAGGCTAGAGTCAGTTCAGTTATTTTTTATCTTTACTTCATATTTCTTGTGTTTGAGGTTACACCATGGCTCAATTTTAAGGCAAAAGTGGTCCTTTGATGGGCAGGTTCCTGCAATCCCCACTGGGTGGAGAAAGGCTGGTGCTCCAGTTTGCTTGGCTGCTCTGTGGCACTGTGGATTCACATGGTCATTATGAAAAGGCAGCAGAGGTGTCTCCTCTGCACCTTCTGTGGAGGCAAATCAGCAGCAGCCTTCATGTGTCGCACTGGATTCAGGCACCCTCCTGTGTATTACAAAGTTTTGAGTAAGACTTGGGGAACTGTTCTTTGATACAAAAATGCAGGCATCACCCAACCAGAATCACAGCATGTTTTTTATTTTTACCTATGAGCGAGGCACCTATTTACCAAGAGGACTATTTCTGCAGCTACTGATATGTCTCACTCTGCAGTCCAAAATGTAAGCACCCAGGACTTTGAAGATTTGAGGATCCCTGAAATATAGCTTAATAGAGTCTTACGTGGATTTCAAATGACAACTAGTGGTGGCAGCCTCTTTGTTCCTACTTTAAGTGATTTTTCCTTCTTTGTAGGAGTTAATGTTGTGTTTAGCTGGCTCCCAAATTTTATTATCCTCCTTTGCTTACCAGGCTTGACACCCTCTTCGTTTTTCTTGCTAAAGTTTAGTTTTCCATGATGTCAACAGCTTGCAGGGAAGATGCTCTGCTGATCTCCTTGTTCCAGTACTGAAAGAATAAATGAAACCTGCTAACATTACATTATTATTATTATTACTACAACTATTATTATTATTATTTTCTCAAATTCTTAGAGCTGTTGAAATTAAACTGCTCACGCAGAGCACAAGGCTGTTAGTAGTTATCTTTCAATAAAAGGCACTAATGGGAAAATTTCTCATCAGATCTCCACAAGTGTGTTTTATTCCTTACAATGTAATGTTGACATATTTGTGGGCTGCTGTTCTGGCCCTGGATGTCAAAGTGTATTAGACTTCAATGTTTTACTGATGATTTTGGTTGGTAAAAATAAATTAACACTTACCTTCTGCAGTTCCAGTTGTTGATTGGGTATTTTCAATTCCACTGACTACATATTTACAAGCAAACATCCAGAAAAATACTGGCACAGATTAGCTGAGGTCATCTCCCTTATCCGAAGTCACCAGGTACCTTGAAATCCAGTGAAATTCAAAACCAAATTTGAAAACAGACCAGGTTCATCTACAAGTTCCTATCCTAACTCTTCTTTAATTTATTAAATACATGGAAAAGCAATGACTTTTGTCATTTCACTAGTTGTAGATTCTAGAAGGATTTAGTCTGAGTTCAAACTGGCAACTATGAACTTTTCAGGCCCCAGTCATAAACTTCATGTCAGAGTTTTCCTGTCTTTTCATCCCGGGCTGTAACCCTGAAGGGACTGGGCATGCAGTACTTATCTGAAATGTACTTTTAATGCATATACAACCCTTCATAAATACAAAGAGGACATAGCATGTGCATGGTAAACAAGTCTGGGACCTATCCTAGCTGACAGTAATGAACTCTGACAGTGAAGCAGTAGTTATTTCTGTCCTAAATGACAAACTGCCATGTTCTGTTATCTAGAAGCTTTAAGGCCTGACACACTGTATTTCATCTATTGAAAACAGTTTAAAATGAAAAGACAAGTTAACATATGCCAGTAGGAATGGATATGGAGCTGTATTTCCCTAGCTAGCTGAGAACTAAGTACCAGTATTTTTTCTAACTGTGGTGCTGTTTTTTGGTTCATTTTATTTCAAATTGTGCTTAAACGTCATACAAGCACTTGAATTAGCGTCCTACCATCACCTCAGCTCGCGAATTTTCCCAGGAGGAGGTAGAAAACTGCTGAAGTTATCCCAAGTAACTACCCCTAAATGAGCAGACTTTTTCCAAAAGAGTGACAACCACCATTTATAGTCAAAAAGAAGAGACAGGGAAAGCCAACACTTTCTTACTTCTTCCTCTGCTAGGAATGGGTGGTATTACAGTAGTTCAGACAAGCAGAATCCCTGTAGATAAACGTCACAGTACAAGATTTTTGCCTTTTCCTAAGGGTAATTCCCTTAGTATTTCCCTCTGATTCAATTTTTTGCCTGTTGTCTAATATTTTGTGTTTTCAGTGCTGTAGGGCAATGGCATACATTTTTGCTTTGGTTTTATGCAGTGCTTGAGCCATGATTAGGATTCTTACATCAGTTATCACTACCACCATTGCATACCCAGACATTCAAAGTCCTGTTTCATGGGCTTCTTTGTTGGACTCGTATTTCCAAAGCTCAGCACGCAAGCAAAGGTTTGGCCCAGAGACTTAACTTCAACATAGTGTTACCATAAACCATGAGAGTACAGCATGTCCTAGAAAGGCTGTGTGCCCTGGTTCATCTTTAAGGACTCATACTTTTAAATTGAATTTTATCTTCCCAGACATTTTGAAATTCATTAAAATGAAAAATACTTCTTTTGGCTTCCTAGAAGTAATTCATTCATTTACGTTCAAAATAAAGGATAGATATTGTAGCAACTGTACTTGTCAAAAAAGACAACACATTAAAAAAGCTTAGGAAATACAGGCTGCATTCCTGACAGGCAGCTGAGAAGCTGCAGGGAATTAACAATGCTGGGGACATCATGTTCTTTTATACTGTACTAGCAGGTACCAAGGACCCTGAAGTGTGCTTTAATGACAGGATTAAAACTTTACAAAGCTTCACAATTTCCTTTTCAAAATTGCCTAAGTATTTGTGCAAGAAGAGAATATGACTCACTTACACAGAGGTGAGCTAGATATTTCCACACTTACCAAAAGCAAAACGTTTTACACACTGCAAATGAGTCAAGTATCAGGCACTAGATGGGCAGTTTTCAGACAGATGACCAAATTGAATGTATAAATGTGAGAAGGTATTAAATGTTGTTGGTGGGTTTGAGCTGCAGGCAGAAATGATAAACATTCAGTTGATCTCTTTGTGATAGAGCCCACCTTTTACCAGACACCCACAATGAAGTTGCACATTAAAATTATGCAGAAGCAAAGACAGGAATGCCTTCAAACACTGTAGCAAAAGATTAATCGCACTAGTCACACTAAACATCCATCTTAGTAATGATTTTATTGATTTAATCAAATCTTTGATTGTATGAATTAGCCCAGCTGAGAACCTCAATGCAGCAGTGCAGCATGGCAAATCGCCTAATATATAGTAACTACCTTGAATACAAGAAAAAGCTCCTCTAGACCTTTTTTCCTGGATCTATCTGTATCACAAAGCACAAAACAGGAGTTTTTTTGTCAGGATATAAATCTTCAGGCTGGTTTTTGTAGGTTTTTTCCTTCATCGATAATGGAAAGGGATAAATTCTGTCTGTCCATGTCACAGTGTTCAGAAACTCTTTAAATGTTTTCAAAAAGGAGTCTGTTACTTCAGCTTTGCCTTTCGCAAGCCCTCCACACAACCAGGTGTATGCTTCCTTACTGAGACATCAAAGTATCTTTCCATCTTCCTACATCCTATGAGCTCTTTGATTCCTTCAAAAAGATATTGAATCTTCAATTTTGCATTTTAAAGAAAAAAGTGATTTGTTTCATCTTCCAGATACCACTGGTTTTGTCTCTGTATATAGTATTTCTGTTTCTAGCTATAGATATTCTGGCTTAGAACAAATTTGGCAGCAATACTGCGGAGACAGTGTTAAGGTATAAGTATGCTGAAATATAATACAGATCCTTCGCACATGTCACAGCATCTAAATTTGTAGCTCTGAGACTCTGGTTGTTTGAATTTATTTCTAGTGCCTGGATTTGTATACACTTTGCTGGAGGGACACAATAATACAGCAGTTCTGAATCTGAAAATAGCTTTACTAGATTTTTGTTGGATTTTACTTCTAAAGTAACTAAGACACTCTATTGCATAACCCTCATATTCATGTTTGCTGAATAATTCAGCACCCTAAAATTGCAAGATGCGCACTAAAAATAATAATAATAATTAAAAGAGATTAACACAGCTGCTAACAGCACTGTTTATCTGAAAGATGAGTCTAAGTCACAACATTTCTATCCAGAGCTCAATTTCCCTGTTTTTTAGGTGATGCAGATGTACTGCTGGCTTTTATCTTATCTCCCATTTAAATAGGTTTTTCAGTTGCATGTATATTGCTTGTTTATCTTTTACAAGACAAAATTAACATCTAGGATCCAAGTGATGTTTCTGTAGGGATGCATTAAAGAAGAATAAAGAATAAATCTTTCTCAGACAGGGTGAGGCTGAGCTGAGGAGCAGGTATTTCAAACATGCACAGAACAATTCTCTTGCTGTCAGTGTTTAAATCTCGCCATTCCCACCCTGGAGCAGCAGGACAGCACTGTGCTCTTCAGCTTGTAAACTCTGGTTGCTGATGTGATGGGAAACAGTGAATGTTTTGCTTATAAATTTAGACTCTTCATCCCAAGAGGTCCTACTAGATCCCAGGCTCTGGGACAAATCCAGGCCTTCTTTTCATGTCCTATGTATTTTAGAACAATAATTCAAGACATATGTGTTTACCCGCTGAAAGCCCAGAAGAAAGCTATTTCCTTCATGCACAATGTAAGCAGCCCTTTTGGTCTTCATCAACACAAGTCACAGGGCTCACTGAGAACCGCAAGAATAAGTGAAGGATTGAAGCATATGTGTTATTATTTCCTGTATATTGCTCTCACTGGTTTGTTTATAAGGCTTCTGTCTTCCCAGATTATATGTCAATATAGGTATAGGTATAATAATTGCCAAAAAATATATCATAGATTGTCTAGAATCTAATAGACTAGTGTAGTGTGAAAATCCAAATCAGAGTTTCTCCAGTTGCTCTGAACTGCCTGGCAGTGAGCAATGTACTGAGAAACAGTCTTCTGTGCCGTTACTAGTGAATGCATTCATCTATAGAGGGGTAATGAATGCTGTCATTTTGCTTTTAGATCCTTCTTTCTTATTTCTTATTTCAAAACTATATATAAACAAAAATTAAAAAAAATTCAAAGTTTCCCTGTTATGTTCTTCATGGATTGATAAAAGCATGGAAGAGGAATATAGAACACAGCAGAACAGTTGTCAGAGAACCCTGCAATAAGAAGCAGACTGAAGTTTACGAAGACAGTGGAAGGCAAGGTATTTTGAGACAGCACATATGAGACTTTTAGAAAAGTAAATGATGCATTGCAGGGAGCCAAGCAAGAGAGGAGGCACTGGCGGATCATGCCTTACCTACAGTTTGAAAAAGACAACAGTTACCTTCTGAAGAGGCAGTATGGATGGGAGAAATCCAAAATTATTAGAACCACTTTTTGTGCATGAAATTTCACAATAATCAGGGTAATAAGGGCTGGAAGTCAGCATTCACACGTCACTGTGTGGACCCTGTACTGGAGTGTGTCTACCAAGTGACCTCAGGTTTACATAGAAGCAAATGACAGCAAAACATTCTACAGAACACAGAGGATTTGGCATGCCAGGCATTATTATTCTGATTGTACAAAGCACAAAATTTGGGGTTTGGCACAATGTTAGTGTAAGGAAGACACACACATAAGGACACGCTGCAAAGGCCTTAGCAGCTCAGCTGAGAGTTTACAAGGTTTTCACATACTCACGCATGAGGAATGCAACTCCCCATAAATTCAACTGTGGGTCAGATTTGCTTTTTAAGATTAAAGCTCTTATTGATATTTTGGGAGAAAATTAATCCAAAGAGGGTGTCTGACTAGGATGAATGGCACTGCTGCATGCTGAGAACTCCTGCTGCATGTTTCACTAACAT